>APFE030478386.1:26388-93330 GCA_000404065.3 Pinus taeda
TATAGGCAAGCTCTTCCTCAAATCATGGATCATGGGGCTCAATAATAATAATAAAATAAAACAATACCATGGGCGAAGACCATAACAAACCATTACCATCAACTCAATACTAGGGATCAACACGTCTGTAGAGATACCATGGTCCAAAAACCATAGGTTCAAATTCCAAGGACTAACTACCATGGACCAAAGGTAAGTTTTCCCACATGAAATAAACTTTCTTTTTTTTTTTTAATTCTCATCATATTGAGAGCCATGCCATGGGTGTTGCCATCAAGTACAATATCTGTAACATATAACCATACCAGAAACATAATGCCAACAATATACACACCCATAAACACAAGATATCAAATCATTAGTCCACAACCATACACTTAAACAGCTAAATCATATTCTTGCATAGAAGGTCATTTCATTGGCCCACTGCCATATACTTTGTGCACTGATTAATAGACTCAGATTTTATATGGACAAAATTATGCATGATAAATAGTCAACCCTTTTCATCACTTTCTCTATAGGCACCCTCTAAATTAAAAGCAATCATGTGCCACACACTATGTGATCACACTTGAACAGGTGTAGAATCAATGCTAGAAATTATGCTTAGATGTGCCATAAACAAACGAGGAATTGATTCCACCATCATTAGATTCAGTGATGTACCTGTACCAGAAGTAATGAAGAAACAAGAAACCGCAGAAAAAATCAAATCGTACTTCATCATTTAGGTTCATCACCATCATATTGATCAATTCAAGCCAAATCACCAAACTTCATATCACACACACTACCAAAAGGATCGATGCGGCAAGTGAAAATCAATATTTTCTTATATAGCCTTTAATGCACTTAGACCAAGTGAACCCAACTATTAATACCATGGGGAAACCAATAGAAAATCTGATGGTAATCAAGTTGGCATGAATCCAGAGAGCCAACCAACAATACTGTTGGCATTTACAATGGCGTATGGTGAATGACGAATATTTTTCCATGCCTAGAAATATTTGTTCAGACTATTATTAGAAACCAAGAACAAATTGTGCATGTTGGATGAAACAAGATAGCGTAAACGGTGATATACATAAATTTAAAAAATTTCCATGTATGATGAGCATTAAAGTAAATCATATCCATGGTTTACATTAATGCTAATAATTCCAACAATATTCCCCTTTGGCATTGATGGCAACTACCAATTACCTCATTAGTTGCTAGAATAAAACTTTTGTGTTATGTCTCTCTCTTTCTCCCCCTTTAACATTAATGAAAATTGGAAATCATATGGGAATATTATATTGTGACACTAGTACACCTCCAATGGCTAAGGCCTTCTACAAAAGTAACATCTACTAAATCCTTCTAGTACTTGTGACTACTCCACTTGCTAACATATATGGATAATAACAAAATCTCCCTTTGAGACAACAATGGCTACCAATAAAAATTATTTCTCCACTTTATCATGTGATGCACTTGCAAATTAATCATTAGAAATCATAATTCTACAATTAAAACAATGTGACATCAATGCCAAACAATTCCAAACAATGCCAAACAATTGGTGATATGTTCTTTTCCTTGATATGCCCCCCCTAAGTATGTTATTGTCCATGATAGGTGGCATCTTCAAAGACATTATCTCCATCATCTAGGATCCTCTTGTCGTGCAGGTCTTTGGTATGATAAATTTATGGTTGATCATTCCTTTCTTCTACATCAATTACATAAAGGTGCTTCTTTGTTTCCCTTTGGGAGTTATTCGTGAGGACCTACATTATGCAACCAATTCACAAAATAGAAGAATGAGATAGATCAACAACTTCAAAAGTAGCCTCTTCGAGGGGGAAACCTCCTTTACATTACACAAATGAACAATTCTTGGATGATACAAATGTCAAGACCTCCTTTCTATATATAGGAGATTAAGGGATCACAATATAATCAAAGTCGACATACAAATAATATTGTAAGGGCACAACAATATCAATAGTGGGCCTCTATGGGGAAAAATAATAACAATATGGGTAGAACATGGGCACAACAATAACAATAAGGGGCTACAATGATAATAATAATAATGGAATACACTAGTATTATAGGGACCTAACATGCTACTCTCCTTCAAAAAAGTGTTGTCCTCAACACTTGAGTAGTTGTGGATGCTTCTATATAAAATTATTATCCTCCCATGTGGAATCTTCAGTGGGTAAGTTCTTCAATTTGATGAGATACTCTGAAGTTGATCGATTTCGTAGCTTTCAAGTTCTTATTTTAATGAATGCTTCGGGTTCCAATATTATTTTTCCTTCATCGTCAGTTCTTAGCAATATTGTTTGAACTAGGAGCTTGTCACGTATAACCTTATTTAAGCATCAAACATGGAAAATTGGGTCCACTCAAGAAGATGCAGGAAGTTCCAATTTTCATGCCATAGTACCAATATTTTGCAATACCTTTTACGAACCATATTACTTTGGTGATAATTTATTATACTTCTTATCTTGCTTGAGGTACATTTGTTTATATGGTTGTAGTCATAGAAATACCCAGACACCTACATCAAAAATTATTTCATTGTGATGTTGATCTACCTATTGTTTCATTCTATTATGTGCCAAAGTCAGGCTATCCTTTCAGAGTTGGATAACATTTTGTTGATTCTCGACATGGTCTTTTGCTACCTCAACCTTAGAATTTTCTCCTAAATATGATGTGATGGATGATGGATTGTATCCATAAAGTGTCATTAATGCGGTCGTTTTGGCTACAGTATGGAAGGAACTGTTATAACATCATTTAGCCAGAGGCAACCATTTGATCCATTGTGCCTGTTTATCATATACAAGTCAACAAAAATATCCTTCTAAACATTTGTTCACTATCTTAGTTTTCCCATCATATTGAGATAATAAGATGAGCTATGAGATAATTGAGTACTGGGACAAGAAAATAATTCTTTCGAAAAATTTCCAGGCAAAATAGGATCTTTGTCGCTTACAATAATCTTTGGGTTTGCATGTAGCTTTTGAATTATTTCCATAAATGCAGTATCAATTGTAATGGCTTTAAATGGCTGAGATAAGGCACAAAAGTACATGCATACTTGGTAAGTCTATCAAATACCACCATGATGACACTCTTTCCTTTGGACTTGGGTAAACCTGTGATCAAATCCATTGAAACCTCCTCCCAACATTGACTTGGAATGGATAAAGGTTGTAATAGACCTAGGGTCTCAATTGTCTCAACTTAACTTTGTTGGAAAACCAAACATTCCACCACAAACTTTTGAATATCATATTTAATGTCAACCCAAAAAAATCCTTCTTAACCCTGTGGTAAGTTTCTAAAAATCAAGAATGCCCTCCTAAGGGATAGCTGTGTAATTCCAGAATAATATTTTGATTGAGTTGGGAATTCTTATAGAGATATAAGTAGTCTTCGTACCATAATGAATCATTTTTCTAGTTAAATGTACCAAATGTATTGGGATATTACTGCAACTGTTGAATGAGTTCCCACACTTATCCATCATTCTTCCATTCATCCCTTGCTTTGTTTATCCATTCTATTTGGATAATAGATATGGCACAAAGCAATGCTTCCACATCCTCATCCTTTCTTTAGAGTGCACCTGTAACAACGTTTTTCTTCCCTTTTCTGTAGATGATTTCAAAGTCATAACCCAAAATATTTGTGACCCATTTTTTCCTCTCTTCTAAAGATAATCTTTGTTCTAAAAATTATTTAAGCCTATCATGATCCATTTTTACCTTGAAGTGTCTTCCCATGAGGTAAGGTCACCATTTCTTAAGTGCATGTAGTATTGCCAACATTTCCTTCTCATAAATAGATTTGTGTAAATACTTTCCTTTGATTGGATCACTTTAAAAATCAATGGGTCTTTCTTCTTACATTAAAAAAACACCAATTCCATTTCCTAACACATCACATTCCACAATAAAGGTTTTTGTGAAGTCTGGCGTAGCTAAGAACGGTGCTTGGCACATTGCCTCTTTAAGATGTTCAAAGGCTTTTGTTGCTTCCGGAGTCCAAGAAAATGCATCTTTTCTCAATAACGTTGTTACAGGTGCTTCTATTCTCCCATAATTCTTAATAAACTTGTGATAATACCGTATTAGCCCGATAAATCCTCCTAGATTCTTTATGGATGTGGGGATTTTCCATTTCTTAATGAATTTAATCTTGCTAAGGTCTACCTTAACACCTTCGTGAGGTACAATATGACCCAAATATTTGACCTCTTGTACTCCAAAGTAACATTTGGAAGTTTTTGCATGTAATTATTTCACCTCCAATAGTTTAAGCACTCTATCTACATGTTGAACATGATCCTTCCAAGACTTATTGTAGATCAGTATGACCCTAAAAAATACTAACACAATTTTTCTAGGAAACGGTTTCAAAATGAATTAATCAAATCTTAAAATGTAGATGGTGGATTCGTAAGGCCAAAAGGAATGACCAAACATTCATAATGACCTTCATGAGTTCTAACTCTTATTTTTGGAATGTCTTCAGCTTTCATTTTGATTTGACGATATCCTGTGCAAAGGTCCAACTTGGTGTAGTAAATTTATCCATGCAATTCTTCCGATAATTCATCAATGACATGAATGGGAAACTTATCTCTAATTGTAAGTGTGTTGAGCTCCCTATAATCTAGACACATGCACCATGATCCATACTTCCTGTGCACCAATACTCCTAGAATAGAGAAAGAACTTTGACTAGGTTGAATTATACGAGGCTCTAGCATTTCTGCAACGATACATTCAATTTCACTCTTTTGGGCATAAGGATATCTATAAGGCCTAGTGTTTTGAGGAACACTTCATGGAATCAAATAAATAGCATAATCATGATCATGAATAGGTGAGAGGCCTTTGGGAATCTCAAATACCTTGGAATGATTGTCCAAGGCTTTTTGGATATCTAGAGAAATAGACTATTTCAATGTGGGAACCTCTACCAAACATAATTGTGAAATTATGCCACGTTGCTCTTTCTTTAGAATATTTTTCATGGCATTAGAGTATATTATATTTCCTGGTTTCCCTATGATACCCCTTAATTCAATTCCATTCCCTTCTAAAAAATCATTCAAGAAAAGTTCTTAAAAATTAAATGCTATCATACCCAAAGATTTTATCCATTGGACTCCTAGTACAACGTCAACACCACCCACTGGAATCCAAAACATTGGGCTATTCAACACATATTCTCCATTGATAGCTTGATATTATGGCACTTTCTAGAGAGATTTATGGTTCCTCCATTTAGAACCATCTCTTGACACATTGGTGCTGGATATAGGAAGCAATACAATTGCTTATCTATCTTACAATGAATAAGATTATTGGTACTACCAAAATCAATCAACATTATTACCTTTTTCTTCTCGATATGTCCTTCTATGTTGATGGTTTGAGGAGTGGTAATTCCGGCTAATGCATTATAAGAAATTGTCAGATTCATTTATTCTTTCTCTAGGGTTTGTTCTTGGTGTGTATCCTTTTATTTTTTATGTTACTTGTTCCTTTTCTTCTTCCTCTTCACAATCTATGTAAAATAATTTCTTCTCAGTACACTTATGACCTTTAGTGTATTTGCTATCACAGCTATAATAGAGCCCATTTTCTCTTTTTTCTTCCAATTTTTGTGGTGTCAACCTTGTCAGTTGTGGAAGGCTAGGGGAAACAACACTTCCATCTTTATAGTTGTGATTGGTAGGCTTCCTTGTTGCCATAATTTTTCTTTCAATTTTTCTTACCAACTTGAATGTCTTCTCCAATGAATCAGGGTTCCAAAGGCAAACCCATGTTGGATTTTGTCCTTTAAAGTCCCTATGGGCACATCAATCATATGCTCCTCTAGAATATCTTTTAACCTTATATTCAGTTTTTGGATGTCCTCAATATGCTCCACCATTGAACCCTTTTGTTTGAGATTTATCAATTGGCTAGAAAAGGTGTTTCTTTTTGTATCCTCATAATGTGTTATCATTTCTTCAGTAAAAAGTTTCCTAAGTGACAATTTGTTTATGAGAGCAAAGCCAGTGATACCATACAAACTGATTGGGATCCAAATATAATGTCACAATGTGTACATTTTGTGTGTTTTGCACATTATGGAGATCAAAATATTTCTCCATTTGTAGTATCCATGTTACGAGATCCTTGCCATCAAACTTCCTCATATGAATCTTTGGAACATAGTGGGTCTTCAATCCAACATTAGAGTCTATGAAATCATGACTAACATTCTTTTGTTCTCATCATGAGTTCCCTTTACTACCTTTTTTCCATTAGGAAGCATTTCTTGTAGCAACTTTGCCAAGCCTCCTTTCACACATTCCATGTATTTCTTCAAATATTCAATGTTTACTTCTAAACCATCCATATTAGCATCCACACCATACATCTTAGCTTCCACGCCATCCATCTTAGCTTCCACACCTTTCCTTAAACTATCCATCTTAGCTTTTGTTACTTTTTGTGAGAGTGAAATTTGTTGCACTTGGTCTCGTAATTTTGATATATCATATTGCATTTCTTCCTCTTCTTCATGAGTCATGTTAGAGCTTTTAGTTTTCTTACTAGGTGTTTCCATTTTCTTTCTTCGAGGCATAAATTAATGATAAGTATGCCTCATTGTGTTTTTTAAATCACTTCAAACGAATTTTTCAAACCAAACTTACACAATATTCTTAAAAAGACTACATACCTTTTTCTTCTCTTTGTAGGAGTTCGATATTGAATCTATTATATATTTATAATTTTGAATCTCTAAGGTCTAAAATTTCAAGATGTGATACCCCTCTATGTCTTCTTTCCAACCCCATAAGTCTTATCAAGATTGGATTCTCCAAGGAAGTGTTATCTCAACTCTCCCACAATGGCCAGATTATAGACTAGTTCAGTAGAGCGAACTTGTATAAAGTGCCATGTGTCACTGTTTTTACCTTTGGAACTTAAAACGATACAAAGAAAACTAAAATATATCCTCCTTCTGTAAGTGTTTAAAAAATTTTAATTTGATGCTCAGATAAAAATTTATAACGATTTTCCTAAGGTGACCTGTTTAAGATCAAACTCATGAGCCTGTAAAAACCCTAACTTCCAAAGCAAATTTCGCCATAATATAGTGATAAATGATCTAAAATTCGGTCGTAAGGTTCACCATGATCTCAGATCAAATGGGTTTTAATTTTAGCTTCTAAATATTCTTAGAGAAAAGTTAGAGCAAAAGTGCCACGATGGTTTGTTTGAAGCAACGAATCCCTAGAATCCCAAAGCTTTGATATGAATTGTTATACAACTAGATAACAAAATAGAAGAGTGAGATAGATCAATGACTTCAACAGTAGCCTCTTCGAGGGGAAAGCATCCTTTAAATTACATAAATGAACCATTCTCAGATGATACAAATAAAAATACCTCCTTTCTATAGATATGAGTCTAAGGGGTCACAATATAATCAGAGCCAACATAACAATAATAATCTAAGGGCACAAAAATAACAATAGTAGAATTCTATGGGGAACAATAATAAGAATATGGGAACAACATGGGCACAACAATAATAATAAGGGGCTGCAATGAAAATAATAACAAGGGAATACACTAGTATTATAAGGACCTAACAACCTAGACCTTTGCACACAAACTACGCTTCGGTTGTAGCTTCATCTTCAATGCTTATTCGCTTACTCATATACCCTGAGGTGTCATGTTATGCTCCACAAAAGACTTTTCCAATGTTTATTCTTTCTTTATTTTGCAGTGCTCCTTGTGTATATATTAGGAATAATAGACAACATTTGAGCCTTGCTTATTTTATTCATTATCTAATGAAGATATTGTATTCAATATCTTATTTCTTCATTTACTTATTTTCAACACATATACATTATCTAGAGTTATAATTCATTTTTTGTTACCTTTCTAGTGTCTTCTTCTATAATTTTTTATCCTATTGAATTGAATATGATTTCATATCCTCTATCAATTATTTAACCCACACTCATGATGATGTGCTTTAGCCCTTCAAGAAATAAAACATTGACTACATATGTATTTTTGCTTTCAAGGTAGACTTTACCTTTTTCTCTCATTGTGACTGATGATTTGTCTCCTAGAACAACATTTCCATATTAGAGGGAAGAATCTATTCTTATCACTAGCCATATGATTAGAGCATCCACTATGTATGTACTAGGAGTTGTCCTCATCTTGAGCATATAGAGAAAGACTACATGTTTCTTACTTCTTTCCATTTATCTTCCATGGTTTAGTATGCTAAAATTTGTTAAATGGTTCTCCCTTTGATTTCTCATTCAGCTGCTTGTTCTAAGTAAATTCTTTCTATTGTTTTGATTATCTCAACTTACTACCATAATTATTTACCATGTTCCCAAGCTTGTTGCATGCATAACATCTTATGTGACCAGAGAAGGGAGAAATAGAATCTGTTGTAGTAGCTACAACCACCCTCCAAAATTTTTCCTTAGTTCCATTTTGGAGCCTCCCTGCCAACCTTTCATAACAACATGCCTTGCTTCGTCAAGTACACAAGCTTCATTCTTTTTCTTGCAGAATGAGAACTTGTGCATTAGAGCTTGTTGCATTCCCCTGACAGGCTTTTCTTCTAGACTTGTTCTAGCTATAGGCTAAGAAGCTCCCTTAAGAAATTGTGCAATTTTGGAGGGAAACCATCCTTCCCTCCAGAAATTACACAATTCTATCTAGCAACCTATTGGGCTCCAAAATTCTGCAAATTTGCAAGTCAAGCTTCTTCCAGAAAGTTATGCAATTCCTCCTAGTAGGGTTCCTTAGCCAAGGAAATGTGAAATCATTGGTGGTAGTCATCTCCTCTTCCTAGACATTGCATAAATCTCCTAGGTAGCCAACCCACCTCCCATCCAAAAATGTGCATTTTCTCCCAGTAGTTGAACAGCCTCTTGCATGCGTAGTTGGCGTTACAGATTCCCTCTAGGACCAGGAAAACCTAATTTTCATGCATGGGATTCCTCTCCCAAGGCACCAGGAAAAGGCATCCCTTGATTCAGGGATCTACTTTTAGCAAGTACAGGTTGCATGCAAAGATCATTTCGAAAATTTCCCACCAAGTGTCTCTCTTCCTAGATTTGTGGCATGCAAGTCACATCTTCTATTTTATCAAAACTCATGAACCAGACATTGTAGATCTCACTCCTCACATCATCCTCCCAACACTAAAATCCCATTGCATTTAGGAGTCGTCAACACATTCAGCTCAGTTGTTTTAAGGTAAGCTCGCCTTCCATGTCCTGTGTTGCATTTCTAGCGCTTTTTGTGTTTCACATCGTATGAATGTTTTCTGCTTGATTTTAGTGAGTTCTTGTTGTCATTTTGATACATACTAGCTTGTATTGGCAGCATTTTAGTTTTCACTAACATCTCATTACTGTCACATGCATGAAACTATTTTTCATGAACGATCGTCGATTTCGTGACTCGCCTCACCCACATGCATGTTTTTTCATTTTCTAAATCTATCATTCACCATTTTCATGCATGATAATTGACTTATTATTACATATTGTATCACCATGCATTCATATTCACATTCACTTTCAATTGCCCATCGACAGGTTTGGGCATCCTTTACCCGAACTCTGCCTCACTAAGACAACATTATGCAATCCTGAAATGGAAGGGTCTATCTTCCTCTCACAAAATGTGCATTTCTTCCCAATGACTACCCCCTAGTCTTGCATCGTGCAATTCTGAGGGAGAGTGACTGTTGGCCCATAAAATTGTGCAATGCAGTCATTGAGCCTGCAACCATTGCTAGTTGAGATTGTGCATTACACAATTCCAATACTCAACAACTAGGCTGGACCGTGCATTGCATAGTTCTAGTAGCTGGTTAGCCTCCTGATGACCTAGACTATGCCTTCCATAGTCTTGGAAGTCAGTCTCCTGACCTCCCAGTGGAAATTGTGCAACCTTCATGATCAGTCACATAGGCATGTTGTAACTCAATTCTGAAGTTCATTCTAGTTTTGAACAGATAGATTGCTTGCCGTGATTGTTTCCATGTCTCCAGGTATCACAGGTGTTGATCCACCTCTCAGCAACAGATGTAGAATGGTTTTGAGGAGAGAAGATTTGAAGACATCATTCAAAACACACTTTAGGATGTAGTCAATCAAATGTCTATGAACTTGCCTACCCATGAAGACATCAAGTTGTTCATAGACAATGATATAAAATTAAATATCCTTATTAATTATATTTAATGGTGGATTAATTATTTAATATTAAATATATAAAATTGGAAAATTATCAAAGCTTTATTGTTTTCTTATTTTTATTTAGTTAATGATATGGCTCGAGAAAAATAACGTATGTGGTTTTTAAGCATACCATTATATTATATTGAAAGCTATTGAATCCTTATTGAAAGGTTCAACACATCTTGTTTTTCTTTTTATATTATTTATTATCTAAAATTGTTTATTTACATTTCTCAACAAGTTATCTCATATTGATTAATGTAGAAATTCTATAGCACATTTCATTCAGTAACAATATCCACATGAATTGAGATCCAAAGTATTGGTGATATTGCTTTTAGTGGGTGTTTTGGTAAAAGGAAATCATGTTGTAAAGAAATGACACATATTTCTAGATTAGAAATGGAAAAATTTAGTTTCAGTAGTTGTAAGCTATGGAAAGAGAAAATCTGGGATATTTTCATAGATCAAAATATATGAGTTGTAGTATTAGGAACCAAATATTCTAGTATGAAAAGTGAAAAGAGTATAGTGTTTTCTAGAAAGGAGAAAAACATTATTAGGGCATGCTTCTGAATTAGGATTTGGTGAAAGTATTCGATGGAAAAACCATAACATGTTCTTCAAAGAAGTGGTGGATTTGTATTATGGAAATGTGGGTTAAAAAACCTTTTCTTCTGAAAACGTTTATTTGGTTTAAGAATGGGTGGTGGTGATCATGTAGACAAGAACTTAAGTGAATTTGATACTATTATGAAAAAAATTATCTCAACTAGAGTGAATATGGATGAGGAGGAAAGGTGTTGACCCTTATGTGTTCATTTCTAAATTCATGGGACAATGTATTAATAGCCATTAGAAGAATTTCAACTATGGTTGGTGGCATCACAATCTTCTAGAGCCTTTGGCTTTTGATAAGCTCAGGCAGAAATATTCTAAATCCACCAGTGATGCCTTTGCTATTTGTGGAAGATTGAAGAAGAAAATTTAGAAGAGAGAAAAGGAAGATTGGAATCCTATGGGAGACATAAGTCTCCTAGAAAATCCAATGCAAAATGTTGAAACTATGGGAAGGTGAAACTTCTTAAAAGAAGAAAAAAAATAAGGAAATGGATGATTTCAATGATTAATATGGAGAATATTTTTAAGATGATGGTGGGTATACATCAACCCACATGGGTTTGTTTCTGTGCATAATACACTATGGATATTCCATCCAAACAAAATTGTTTTTAGTGTATAAGGAAAATGATAGCAGGCACATATACTCTCATGATGGCTCTCCTTTCAGCATAGCTAGCCTTGGAGGGGTCCCCAATAGGTTCCTTGACGATATAATGAAGAGTATTTATGGGGTTTTTCACATTCCACTTTTGGTACATAACTCACCATTAGTGACATGTCCTCACATAGTGTATTGACAAAGCACGAGTATTTAAGGGATATTAAAGAATACCTCTTAAGTACATTAGATATTGATAAATACCTCCTTATGTCTTTTTAAATTTAACCACCTTTCTAATACACACTTCCAGTTAAAATCAACCATATTTTTATTAGATACCTCTTTCCATACGTCACAATACGTATAAAGTTCATGAGCCAACCCCCATACACCCCAACTCCTTCAAGTAAAATTGTTTGCTTTAATATTTACAATTTTAAACCTCCCTCTGTTAATTAGTATGATTCTATATTAGTGAACAAAGTGCAAGACACTTTCTATTAAATTTCCCATCCTATTAGTGGCAGAATTAAATGATGTAGTGGGGTGGATGTAAGTTAATGATGGTCTACGATGACACATTAGTGGTAATGAAAACATGGAGAAGAAATCTTATGTTAACTTGGAGGGGTAATTAGGCATATTTATGCAATTAATTTGAATATGGTGTAAAACTATGAAACATAAATAAATGAGTTGGCTTTCCAATATATATGTTTTAACTTTTTAGAAATTTTGTCTAACTATGTGAATTTTGAAATTTCCTAACATTGGTATGTTATTTTTCATGCTAAATATAATACATATGTTTCCATTAGTGCAATATTTGAGTATCTATATGATGGAATCTTGCTACAAAAACTTGTGGAGTTGTAAAGAATAGGTTATTGTAATACAAAACTATTTTTCCAAAAGTTGTAATATTAATTTTATAATTTTTTATTTCTATGAATGTCATTATATCTTTGAAATTACAAAGATTTCTCTTAGTGCAACCTAAAAAAGTCTTACCATTATCGAAATGGTTACTGCCGCAAAACGTTATTGTGGAAATAGAAGGAGGATGTATTTTAAGATTTTCATATATATATATATATATATATATATATATATGAAATTATCTATTTAAAATAAGTAAAATTATTATTTAGGATCTACACTATCTACTATATAAGGGTATGTAGTTTAATGGACAACATATTTGTCTAGATTATAGAAAAATTATGTTGAATATATGTGTGTGTGTGTGCGTGTTTATTTTCTCAAATATTGATGTTTTCATGTATTTCTAGTCCAAACCACTTTTTTCATGATCCCTCACCTATAACTAAGGAAACCTAGTCACCATACATGTAGGATTCTAGCTAGGAAAAATTTAGATTAAAAGACATGTGAATTTTTAGTGTGGACAATGTGTGTGCATCCCAAAATAATGTGCATGCTTCTAGCAGTAGGAACATTCATGTGTTCATGCCTGTAGTGACTTTAACATATGGGGACGGGTTGAGGTGGGTTTGGAGAGGATGAGGAGGGTGAGTGATCGAGGTGATCCAGAAAATGCTCAAAAATAAAAGTGCTCAAATTTTCGTGAAACTAGTGCAAAATATTAGAGGTCTTCATTCTAATTCTAATAATGCTTGAAATGCATGAATCCAACATTGTATGAGCAAGCTATCGGCTTTTGAAATTTTGACACAACGAGAAAAAATTCAAAGTTGTAGGTTGACTATGTAGGGTACAGATGCTAATGTGGAAGTTCATTTGCTAATGTGGTGTTGATGTAATTTGTTGAATTTATTGTATCATTGAAAGTTATTCCAATGTCTTGAGGGCACGTGGCACATGGTTATTAGGTGTATGATTGATTTGGTGGACCAATCATAGGTCACCTCATGTGCCAATAGGCCTACCATGTGGCCCTATGAGAGGCCACCGAATGGCCCTATTATTGGTCCTAAATATTTTTCATAGACTGACCATCTTCCGGTGGAATCAATGACGTGATCTCCTTTGAATGAAATGACTACCTAACAAATAGGACACATGTACCACTTATTAATCCATAGGTGTCAACATTATCTAAAACTTATAGGCTTGACAACTGGGGGGAAAGGGCCGGGTTGGTGAGCACACCCGACCAACCTAGCCTTCGTTCTATGCACATAACATGACCAATGGTTATGGATAGGGGTTGGGCGCATGGAATAATGCCTGACATCTAGTCATTTGACAACACAGAACCATCAACGAAGCAGTAGGAGGGGTTGGGCATGTGGCATTACCTCCCACGGGCCTAGTCATATGATTATATAATGACACCAAAGGTAGATGATATAGGTGGGGCTATTAACCATTAAAAAATTAATAAATTAAAAAACCATATCAATGAACCTCCACCAAAACTAGTGGATCAAACTCACATCGTGCAGGATGTCAACTAGTGCAGCCAACCAATTGGGTTACTACCATCTTTTACCAAGTTAGTAGAGCCAAGAGATGTTGGAGGTGGATATTGTAGACTAGTTTGGAAAAAGGGGGTATTTTGCTCAATTTTAAGCCTTTTTCAGCTCAAGAGGAGACTAGATGCGGGGTTTTTAGCATTCTGGACACAATGGTAGTGTTAGTTTTGTAGATTGAAGATTGTATGTTAACATCGAGAATTTAAGCATATAATAAAGTGGTCACCACTGGAAGCCAGACCTAAAGACATAGCCCAATATGGGTGAACTCCATTATCAATTTGATATTTTTTGTACGCTGCATTTTGTCATCTTAATTCTATTAAAATTCTGCAAATTAACTTATGTTTGTGTAATTTTGCAATTTCAATCCATTTCCTAAAATGACATAAATGAACCTTCA
This sequence comes from Pinus taeda, assembly GCA_000404065.3. Classification (NCBI taxonomy): domain Eukaryota; kingdom Viridiplantae; phylum Streptophyta; class Pinopsida; order Pinales; family Pinaceae; genus Pinus; species Pinus taeda. Next base: position 40,788 of record APFE030478386.1, read on the forward strand.
ATTTAATCATTGAAACTTTCACTTTCATTTTTTGGATTAGTTTAGTATCAGAGCATGGTTTTTATGAAGCTTTGACAAAATTTGAAAGGTTTTTGAATGCTTACAAGGTATAAATTGAGAAGTGGAAAAGGAGCACTTGAAGAACCTAACCCTCAAGTGGGCTCAAGAAGGAAAATACTAAACAAGTCATGGCACATGAAGAAGGATAAGAACAAGAATTGATCTCTGGGGATGAGAGAGCTTTCAAAAATATTTCTTTGATATGATTGAGATGATGAAGGTGTTTTATAGTGAAAGAACAACATGACTGCAAGGAGAAGGTTTTAGTCAACCAAAAAGTGATGGTGGTAATGGGAGAAACCCTGCACCTCCTCCTCCTCCCTCACCTCCATCCTCACCTCCTTCTTCACATACACAAACTCCACTAACATCTCCAAGATGACATGATAAGTCTTCTTTTCTTAAGCTTGATGTAAAATTTGAGTTGCCAATGCATAATGGAGAAGTAAATGTTGAAAAGTTTGATAATTTGGTTCGTCAAATTGAAGGTTATTGCAAGATCCAAAGTATTTATGATGAAGTCACAAATACCCAACTTGATTCTCTTCATTTGGAAGGTGTGTCTCTTATCTGGTGGGAAGCCAGAACTCAAGAATATTTGAAGAAAGGTCATAAAATTATCTCTTCTAGGAATGCTTTTATAGTTGCATTAAGGAGGCAATTTTATTTGTTAGCTTATATGTAAAACACAGTAAGCGATTGACAAAATTTTAGATAAGCTAAAGGACAGAGTGTTCAAAGTTGCACTCAAGGATTTAGGAAAAGAGCATTAATCTTGGTTTTTGATTTGACCTCACAAGATACTCTCCTTAAATATATAGGTGGATTGCATATTTATTCGGGACATGCTATACTTATGTTTAATCCCACTGATCTAGATGAAGTATGTGTTCAGGCTATTGATCTAGAATCAAGAGGCAAGAATGTTCCTCAATTGTCTAGCAAGAAACCCTTTAAATCTCGAGATAAATGAAAGGGGAAAGCTAAAGGAAAAAACAATGTAAACTATGAAACAGGAATTGTATGGAGTACAAATGCTTTTGAGGTAGTAAACAAATCATTCAATTTTGAAAAGCGTTGATTCAGAATATACATTTTTTTTTAGCATATTTTTGACACATTAATTTTTTTTTATCAAGCATGAATTTTTTTTCAAAATGTTAGTGATTTTCATGCTCAGCTTGAAAAGTGTTGACATAGCATCATTCCACTTTTTTTTTAGGACTTATGTTTGACATTTTGAATTTTCTAATGTATTAAGTGTGGATATATTCTTTTTAAACGTTGGTGATTTTCATGCAATTTTTTTTCTTTCTAGGATTAATAGGACTACATCTTCATCATGTCCAATATATCATCCCAATCAGTGTAGGGAATTGAACCAGTGACTTCAAATCAAGTAGTGCCTTAAAAAAGCACTTGATCGTTGTCTATCCAAGATCACATGGATGATTTTCATGCAGATTTCAAAAAATATCAACATCTTTTTAAGGCATATTTTTGACACTTTAAATTTTGTTACGTCCTAACTATGTACATTTTTTTTTAAATGTTCATTATTTAACAATTTTTCAAGCTGGCTTATTCATTTTCTTGTTTTTCATCCTAAGATGTTTATTTTTTAATGGTTTTCCAAACATGTATCTTTCGTTTTTCTTTGAGATTTTTTTTTATAATATTTTTTTCAAAATTTAAAATTAATAATAACATTAATATTTTGAGTTTAGGATTTTTTATATATTTATATATTTATAATTAATAATTCAAGACACATACCCCCGATCGAGGTGAGCTGGACGGCGGACGAAGGATGAAAGTTTAGGCGAGAAAGGTTGATATCCAAAGCAGGGGAAGATCATGTAATGATGGCCCGGAGCAGCCGAACCATTAAGATGATTCACATTTCAAGGTGGAGCGTCAGGAGAATAAGGCGGAAGAGAGGTGATATCGACTGGATGTCAGACGGAAACGGTAAGTTTGCAGGCTCAAGCAAGGATCAAAAGGACAGGGAAGGTAAATGCAGGAACAGGTGGCAGAAGGATTTCATTCTCATTGCAAGCGGAAGGCGGAGGACACAGGTGTGCAAAGGCGGGTGGCATGATAAATATGAGCAGAGTAGGAAGGAATGAAAAGCCAGTGAGAAGAGGAGCGCAATGAGACAAATAGGTTCTGACGACCGAGAACAACAGTGTAAGGAGTTCAGAGCCAAGACGCGGGTGAGGATGGAAACCAGAAGGCGTGGGAGAAGCAGGGAGTCTGCTACCAACAAAGGGGTTAATAAGTGGAGTGCAAAGGATAAAGGAAAGGTGTCAGAGCAAGGCGATGGAGAGACAGTCACGGTCCCAGATGACAGCAAAGAGGAGGTAGAATTGTTTGATTCAGATGAGGATAACTGCCATCAGATGCCGGCTAAACGGGGAAGGAGTGAAGCCGTTGAAACAGAAGGCAGTCAGGATTTGTGGGAGGGTGAAGGATGGAGAAGATGGGAGCACGGAGGAGTTAAAGAAGAGGGCAGCATGTATGGCTTGAGCAGGCGGAATGGGGTGGGAGAAGGTAGCAGCAGAAGGGGCAAGGGAGGTCGGTGAGGCCAGCGAGGCAGAAGCAAGGGAAAAACAGGGAGTCAAAGGGAGGAGGAGGCTCCAACTTATGGAAGGAAAACTAGGGCATCAGTGGGAAGGAAGGTGCAGTTTGCTGAAAAGGCCTACTACAAAAATACTAATAAAGGAGTCAGGAGAATTATCCAGGATTTGGAGGAGGAGGCTATCCAGGACCAATCTGAACCTGAAATGGAGGATTGGGTTTATCTCCTCCCAGATCCTGGCAACACGAGAGGCCGCATGACCCTTTATAAACAAGAATTGCATGTTTATTAGGTCATGAAGTGGCTGCTTTCCAAAGCTATGGAACAAGTAGCAATGGAAATGGAGGAGCTTTCTCAAGGGATTCCTAACCTGAAGAAGGAACTGAAGTATATACAGATTACCCTGCTCATGTAGGACAGAAGGATGGATGAAATTCAACAACAGCTAAAGCAATGCCACCTTGATATCAAGAGGGATATGGACCAGTAGCCAGGCAAGGAGGCATAGTCTTGTTAGTTTTCATCCTTTTTTGTTTTTATGAAGACTGTAAAGGATAGTTTTATCATCAAATTTTGTTATGATGGATATAGAAGGAAGATGAGAAAAATAGGTAGTCTCTACGATTGTATAGTGCATATAGCCTGGACAAGTAGACTTAAGGTTTTTTGTTTTTGGATGGTAGTAAAAGACTTAAGATGGCCAAAAATACCCGTTTTCCCCTTGGGGCGGGTTGAGGTCATCACGTTTATGTAATGATTTTGACTTGCTGAAATAGAAGTAATAGTCCCTCTGCAGTTTACAAAAAAAATAATTCAAGACACATAGAATAATTGCCACTAAAGAATAATAATTTTAAACAATAGACAAAAATTAGACATTTTGCGTATACATATAATTTAAAAAATTATGTATTTCTCGACCTTTTTGCTATAAATGGCACGTTAAAGAAAAGGATTTTATGAAAATTTTGAATAAAAAAAGTTGGAAAATAACAAAATTATGAAATTTTTATGAATTTTATATACATACTAACATTTGATGTTTAAAAAAAAAATCATATAAAATTTCAAGAAAAAATAACAAAACAAATGTTAAAAAGAATAAAAATATAATTAAAAATAAACATGAAAAAAAAAAAAAATCATTAGAAATAAAAACAAAAAATTTAAAAAGAAAAATACAATTAAAATTAAAAAAACATTAAAACAATTTTTTTAAGATTGAAAAAAAACATTAAAAAATGAAATAAAAAACATTAAACGAAAAATAAAAAAATAAATAACATTAAAAAACCATTAAATATTTTTTTTAACAATCAAGAAACACTTTTTAAAAAATATATAAAAATAATTAAAAATAATAATAAAGAAAAGAAATAAAAATACATAAAATAAAATAAAATAAATAAATAAAATAAAAAACAAAAAACAAATAAATGCATTTTAAAAAAAATATCGAGGCCCCACGAGCTTTGGGTGGGGCAAAGGAAATTCTAAGAATCACCCTTTCCTCTCCCATGGTTATGGGCAACTATCTTGGTTGGGGAGGAGGATTTGTGCCAACTCCCCCCTAGTTAGCATAATCATCCCATAGTCCTTGAGCATGGAAGGTAATTTTTGGAATTACCTTCCCCATCTAAAACCATGGGACTGTTAGAGTGGGTGGGAGGGATGAGCTACGATCATGGGGTGGTTGTGTTGGATAGGTGGGAGGTGTTAGGGACATGGGGAAGCTAGGCTTGGATGGTGGAGGAGTTGCATGCAACTCGTCCCTTCCATCGAGCCCACCCACCCCACTGCCCTTAGTGGGGAAGACAATTATTGGAATCACCTTCCCCACCTAGGGCTCGTCAGGCAGTTGGGATGAGTGTCGGGGAGGAGTTGCGTGAGATCCTACCCCCAGCTAGCCTAGCCTCCCCACTGCCTCTTGTCCCCCACCTAACCCAGCCATCCCACAACCCTCATTGATGAAGGATATTTTGTGAGCCACCTTCCCAGCCTATGGTGGTGGGGTCACTGATCTGGGTGGGGGGGAGGGGATACGTGAACTCCTCCCCCTCCGCTAGCCCAACTGCCCCACGGGCCCTAGGTAGGGATGGTGACTATGGGAACCTCCTTCCCTTCCTAGGTCCATGGGGTGGCTTGAGAAGGCACGGGAGAGTGGCTATGGCCATGGGGTAGCTAGGTTGGGTGGGTGGAGGAGCTAGGGTCGTGGGGCGACTGGGCTAGGTGGGTGGGAGGAGCTAGGGTAATGGGGAGGCTGGGTTGGGTGGGGGGGAGGATTCCACGTGTAGCTCCTACCACCCACCTAGCTTAGTCGCCCGACGACCATTGGTGGGGACGATGATTCCCAGAATTTTGTTCCCCACCGCTGGCCCGTGGGGCGACTAGGCTTGGTGAGGGGGAGGAGCTCCGTGAGCTTGTTGGGCTCCAGAATTGGCATATTTTCTTATTTTGATTCCTTATCCTTTTATTAGTTTTATGAGTCTTTTATGTATATAACATGATAATTTGTGTGTTGTGGACTTTAGAAAGTAGCTAATATGGTGTTTCATCATTTTATTCTCTAAACAAATTTATTTAACCATGAAAATATGAGTTACGCATACAATTCTAAATGATAACTAATGGGGATTCTAATAATTAGATGTTGTTCACTGGATAGCTAGACTAGAGTGAGTTACTTGGAGTTGTTCGAGTTATTCGTTACTTGGATAAGAAAATATTAATGATCATCATGGAAAGACAAGCTATGAATGATATTTTTTCCATCTATTCCGAGGGAACTTAAGAGGTTTTGTAACTCAAATTGATCATTTTAAGTTATAGACCTGGTCGTAAATATAAAAGCAAGGAATAAAGCCTTAATGAAAAGGGGAGAAATTTTACTGTTATTCTTATGCTTATGGTCTGAAGTTTTACAAAATTTGTAATATTGTTGTTGATTAATATAATGAAGACTTACGCAGTTTATGTTTAATTCTTACACTAATTTCACTCTAAGGCGGTTGAATTCCATTGATCGTGGGCCTAATTCCGGAGTGACTATTACCCTCTTTGTATCATTAAGTTTACATTTCAGTATTTGCGTTCTTTTCTTGTGATTATTTGATTTCTAGAATTGAGCATTGGTTGTTGAATTGTTCCTTACAACAATAGTTGCTAGAAAAGTTTGAGTTAATATCATTGGATTAGATTTCTGATAGTTGAATTTCTAAAGCATTATTCATTTTATCACTTCTTATTATTTATAAAAAGTTGTTAAGAGTAAGGTGTGATATTTCCTTTCATAGATTTCATTCAAGTCAAGTCTATTGTTTCTATCCTATAGTTGCAATTTCCTAGGAAACAAAATGTGCTTAACATAGTTATTTTTAGAAGGTTTAATTCTTCGATTATCTTGACTAAGCTTTTTGATTACTTTGAATTTATGAATTTGTGTGGAAAGCATTCTTTTAAGAAATTCTAGCTATTTCATTTGGTTTCACGAATTAACCTTTCAGTAAGAATATATAAGATAGATTACATAAAAAATATTCTTTACACACACCATGTGGATAATCTTCAAATAACTAGATGAGTTTTGGGTTGACAATTTAATGTTTAAAGTTATGTTGGTGTTTTTAAGGAGAAACTAAATAACCAAATATTCTGGTGCCATTGCCCGGGAGTTTATCAAAGAAGTGTTATTTGTATCCCTGTAGGGTTTGGTATTATAAATAGAATGTAATAACCTGCCACACACCAAGTAAAAATCTTATGCCAGTGCCTACCCTCAGCCCATACTTTTAGAATTGTTTATTGTGAAAGACTAGGAAACAACATTGGACCAAAAATCAAGAAGTTATAGATTCAAAACCTATTTCAAAAACCACCAAAACTCAACGTGATTCTATCCTTCAAAGAAATTTTTTTTATAGATGAAAGCATTTTCCATTTGGAATCTCAAGTGTCGGTAGGTCCCTGAACAAGATCTAGGAAGGGTTCCACTATTGCCTGTCAAGCAATAGGAACATCCTATACATCTCATTCTAAGATTCATGATAAGACTATGAGGTCTGAGAATACTTTCCAAAATACACTTATTAATAATCCCAACCCTTCCAGTAAAAGAGGGCAATTCTTCTAACCTAGGAGAAGGAGGAGGTGAGACAAGTGAGCCACTTCTACAATCTTTTGAATTTCCAGCAACACATGTTGCAAAGGGGGAATCTGAAATTCCTTATCTACATAGTGTTGTAAGACCTACTCAAAACGAAAAACTTAGCCAACACATTGTTCTTTTGTTAATAACTCGTTATTGCAAAATACCTAAGGATTAATCAATTTTTTTTAATCAAATGGAAAATGCAGCACCAGGAACCCAAACTTCACACAAAATGTACCCTATTTTTTATTTGTGGGCTAATGCACCAATTAAATCTATCCCATTACAAAAGCTTCAAAATTTTCACGGAATGGATTTTAAGGACCCTTGTACATTTCTATTTGAATTTGACATCTTATGCTGAGGTTATGACTATACCACTAATCCTCAAAAGTTGAAATTGTTTCCTTCCACTTTAAAGGGAGAAACTTTATGTTGGTTTATGGGATTAGGGGGAGATACCATAACCTTTTGGGATAAGATGAAAAACTATTTCCTCACCAAATACAATGATTATTTTTTTTGTAGGTATTTGAAGGAAGAAATGTTTAAAATGATTTCCAAAGAAGATGAGACTTTAGAATAATATGTGGAAAGATTCCAGTACAATTTGCAAAGATCACCTTATACCACTCTACCTAGAGAAGTCCTAAAAACTACTTTAATTAGAGGAATGACAGATGAATGGATAGATACAATTAATTTAGTCAAAAAGGGTGATATTTCTAAGGAGTAACATGATGACATTGTAAATCTATGTGTTAGGCACTAGCGAGGAAGTACAAAAATCAAATCTGGAGTTTGGGACTCCCTCAAAATAACTAAGAAAACTATAGGAGGAGGGGTGACTCAAACAAAGATTGTAATCTCTTGTAAGAATTTAAAACTGGTATTTTGAGTACATTAACTACACAGTTGGATTCATTACAAGTAAAATAGAAACAAGCAGATGTGGAACAAGCTTTCACCATTTTTTTCCCTCACTTGTCAAAGAATTATAGTCATAAAGATTGCCCGCTAGATGCAATTGCAATATGTGCCATATGTTCGAACACTCCACGGAATATTGTCCCTTGCTCCCATGACTAAAAGTTGAGATTAAGGAGGTTACAGAAGACCTCCAACCAACATACCTTATGGTGCAATGATGACAATGGTAAAAATGCCCTTCACGTATGATCTGAGATCCTACTTTGTTTCATTTTGGATAGTATAACCAACAACAAACTCTTGGATCAAAGTGGAAGCAACCTTTTAATGCCACTTGGCAATCCCAATCATACTCTACAACACCATGGGAACATTAGTAGTTCATTGCGCCTACATGGCTTAATCAACAATATCATACACCCCCATGGAAAAATTCTTCGAATAACCCATATCCATCCCATTAGGAAAATTCCTCCACATAGGGACTGATATAGTCCCAGAATTGGCCACGCCCTACGAGACCAGTCAATCCATCCATCAGGTAACTTCCTCAATCGCAAGCACCATTACAAACTTCTCTCCAACTACCCCCAAATGTTCCACCTCCATTGCACCCTTAGATACCTCCCTAGCCAAATCCTTATCCTAATAATATACTTGTCCAGTATGTGGAACTTGTCGATAATCCATAATATGGCTCTAATTCCTTTGAATGTAATGATTTGTGGTTAAGATCTGGATGGGTGATATTCCCAGAAGATGATCAGGGTAACAAGGATAGCTAGACAATGAAAAACTCACTGAAGAGTAGCCTATAACACAAAAATATTCATCACTTGTAGTTATTAATAAAATAGAAATTCCTAATAAATTAATGAAACAGAAAGAGTCTACTACAACTATGGATGCTACTCCACTATACCTCGAGAGACTTACTTGTTGAAAAGAGCAACAAGAAATGTTAAAAATAGCATAGAGATTCTCCAATTTAATTTGTCCTTGAACTAAATTGTAATTCTTTTCTCATAGAACCTTGTAATAATTAACTAAGTTAAATTGACTTAGTTAACTCAGGAATTTCAAGTTGGAAGTCTATACGGAGTCATGTAAGTGTGATCCCTAAGTTTTAGTGGTCCATATTTAGTTTATTTGAGTGGTAATTGGATAACTCAGTTTGACTAAGTTATAGACAGTTAAACCAGTTCTAATTATTGGTGGAACTAGTAGAGTTCTAGTAGTTAGTTGGTGCACTGGTGAATCCTCAGTGCTACTCTAGCTAACTGAAGATTCACTCATGAGAAAATCATCCATGCTAATTTAGAGGAAGCCCCAGTTGAGACTAAAGTGTAGAGATATTGTGCTATCAGTTGTATAATTTTCCAAGTTATACAAATGGTGCATACAATCAGAGAAGGATGTAAGTTTGTACTGCGCAGTTATGGAAGAAGGATTTCCTCATTAAATAGAGGCTAATTCCTCTAGGAATTGTGCAAATAATTATAAGTTTGGAGAAATCAAAATTTGGCTAAGTATTAGCCAAAGGAAGTCAGTCAGGCATACAATAGGACATACTTGTGCAGATTAAGCTCAAGGTTGAACATAGCAGAATGTGTTCATCCAGATTATTTGACCAAGGGGCAAGGAAATAGGGGCTTGGAGAGATGCCAAATAGGCTACGGATTTGGCTTGAGCTATCTTGTGAGCTAAGAGAGTTGATCATACTTATGCAGAGTTGTTCTAGTGAGAAAAAGCATTGTATCTTCACTCATATTTTTGATATATACAATACAAATATAAAGGTTTTGAGTAGTGTGTTTCCCCAGATAAATCTTGTGTTATGTGCCATTGATATATCTTCTTATTCTTCACATTATTTTCATCGATCTGTTGACTTTAGCTGGTTGAAAGTAGAACTAGATTCTTGTCCTGTGCCTTAGTTCGTTGCATGCGCTTGCAAATCTATAGGCTTTTCTACATTATTTTAGTTAAACCTTAATTTATTCTAATTTTGATCTCCTTTTGGAATTAAGAAATTTATGTATTAAAATTCCTCTTCATTAGGCTATTTGAGATGTTCCAATTAATTCCAAAACTATTGAGGAACTATGTGTTAACAAACATGGGAGAAAACCAAAAGACACTCTTACATTCCATGTCTTAGGAACACTTTCTGACCTTATCGTAGGAAAGCAAGTACATGTTAAATATGATGACCCTGAAACCCTTGTAGTTATAGTTCCAATACAAGGGCATAACTTTCCAAAAACCCATGTGGACTTAGGAGATGCAATAAATATCTTGTCTGTAGAACCACCATTATGTTGGAATTGTTTGACAGATTGATAGTCAGACTAGAAGGCATTCTTGAAGAGATTATTGTCTTTGTGGATTCCTAGGAATACCTAATAGACTTCCTAGCTGTTAACCCCAAAAATTGATTTTATGGACACCCTATGATACTTGCAAGGCCGTGGCTAGCAGCTCCTGATGTGTATATTAGTTGTCGAATAAGAAATATGAAAATTTCAAAAAGAATGTCTTTAAAAAGCTTATACTCTATCCAACTGCCAGACCTAGCCTATCCATTCATAATTACCAACCGTCTCCTTCAAAATATCAGGAAGAAACTCTACATCCTCCTCTTACTTTAGATCAAGCTCTTACTTTTAAAAGGAATGTTGAGGATCATGTGATTAATGGTTTTACTAACCAATCATCTAGTATTGGGAATCCAATGTGCCAAATGTTAAAATCAATGTTCCATTATGAGGCCTAGGGAGACCCATTAAATGTTCAAAATAATGATCATATACTCACAACTATATTTCACAATAGTACTCACATTCAAATTTAACTAGGAAACACTTTAAACATCAATTATAATCTGGATGAACAATGGTGTAAAGAATTTACTCAGGTACTCCATAAATATAAACAGGCGTTTTCTTGGGAGTATTCATACGTGAAAGGAGTTGAACCTCAATTATGAACACATCCTATTTACATTGAGAAATATTCGCATTCCATTCACCAACCAAAAAGAAGATTAAATCCACACCTTAGGGACATAGTAAAATAGGAACTGAAAAATCTTCTTGATGTTAATTTCATATATCTTATTTCTAACAACTAATGGGTTAAACCTTTGGTCGAGAACCCCAAGAAAGATGGCAAATGAATAATTTCTATTGATTATAGGGAATTGAATAAGTCTACAAAAAAATATCATTTCCTTCCTCCTTTTGTAGACCATGTCCTTGATACCCTTTCCGGGAAGAAATTTTTTTCCTTCCTTGATGATTTCGCTAGATGCAATCAAATCCAAATTGCTTCTAAAGACCTAGACAAAACCATATTTATCTATCCATGGGGAACCTTTGGATACAGGGTTTTATCATTTGGGTTATGTGATGCACCAACCACCTTTGACAGAGAAATCCTCATCATTTGTTTCTATTTAATCAGTGAAGGACTTGAACTCTACATGGATGGTTTTACCCCCTATGGTAATGAATTTGAGAAAGCTTTACAGAATTTTGAGAAAGTTATTAAATGGTGCATTTCCACTAGACTATTCCTTAGTAATGAAAAATGCCACATGATGATGGTAGAAGGTGTAGTTCTCGAGCATTATATCTCTGTTTTAGGTATTCAAGTAGATCTAGCAAAAAATGAGGTAATTCTTATGCTACCTACTATGCCTACACAGAGAAACGTATGAAGTTTCCTTGGTTATGCTCATTATTATTGTCACTTTATAACATATTTTTCAAAGATAGCAGCATCTATGTCTGTGTTAATAGGATATTTAGTATTTGAATGGACTAACAGATGCGATCTTGCTTTTGCAGATATTAAGAAGTTGGTCTCAATAGCCCATGTGTTACAAGGGCCAAACTGGAGTTTTCCATTCCATATTTTAGTGGATGCATCTGAGATTGCAATAGGAGTCATACTTGGGAAAGAAGAAGAAAAAAATCCATATGCTATCTATTATATTAGCACGAATATTACACTAGTAGAGCTAAACTACACGATGACAAAAAAAAGAATTTTTAGTTGTTGTTTACTCTATCAATAAATTTTGTCACTATATAACAAGATTTCCCATTGTTTTATACGCTAATCATTCCTCCCTTAGATATCTAGCCAATAAAACTATTACTAATGGTTTAATAACACATTAGTTTTTATTAACTTCTTGTTAGAACTATTTGTGCGATATGGATTTCCCCAAGAGATCATCACATATGGAGGTTCACAATTCACTGTCCACAATAGTTTTGCTACAATGCAAAAGTATCACATCTGACAGAAGGTTACTTTCCCTTACCACCCTCAAGAAAATCGGTAGGTGGCAAGTACCAATAAAGTTCTAGAGGTGTTTCTAACCAAAAATGATTCCACCAATTACCGAAACTCGGACGCTAAGCTCCATAAGGCCATATGGGCCTACCGAAGAACTTGGTGCAACACTATTATTTATTCACCCTACCAACTCATTTTTGGTATGGAACCCATTTTCGCAATAAAATCTGAAATTGAGACTCTCAAAACTGCAATGGAATTTAGACTGGATTTGGAAATCACACTTAGGCATCACCTAAAACAAATTAATGAACTATATGAAATATGATTGGAATCCTTACAATGCACAATTGTTTTTGAATAGCAAACGGCCAAATGGCATGATCACCTCATCAAGAAGAAAGTTCATGAGATTGTTATAGTGAGCCTTACCAACAATGATGGGTCTATAATATCTCTCCTTTCCAATGGACACCAATTATGCCTATATCACCAGTCACTTACGTGGGAGTCTTTTCTTCATGATGTAAATAATTATTTGAATTTATAGGCTTTAGTTGATTGGGGAGGTAACCCCACAAATCCAATTCACTAAAGCATCTTTTTTTAAATTATTTCCATTTTGTATATAATGTGTATATTTATTGAGTAAATCATTTAAAAATAATAATAATAATAAAAATAAAAATAAAAATATTCGTAATAAAATAATAAAATATGGGGCAATCTTATTCCCTTAGGTCATAGCTGTTGTTCCCTTGTCACAATTGTTGTTCTCTTAGTCATATTTATTTTTTCCTTGGTCGCATCTGATGTTCCCTTGGTCGCAACTATTGTTCACCTAGTCTGAGTTGTTGTTCCCTTGGTCCCAATCGCTATTCCTCGCTCATGGTTGCTATTCATTTGTTACAGTTGTTGTTTCCTTGGTCATGAATTTTGTTCCGTTTACCTTTAACTAATTTCCGATATTAAGCTGTTTTTTTTAGAATTCTTTCTTTGACTTTAAATCCCTCCTTGGAATCATGGTAAAATTTTAATTTTCTTGAATGATTTCCATTTGAAAAAATATTATAAGAAAATTTTCAACTAGATTTCAAAAAAATCCCAAACCTCTCAAACAATCCTAAGATTTTAAGTTTATAAAGATATTTATCCTACATTTCTTCAAAATACCACTGGAAGAGTTTTTCTTTATGTTCAGAAGTTTCTTGTAATTCCTTCATCTTCTTAAAAATAATTTTTGGGGAGAAAAATGGAAAACTAAAATGGTAATCATTGTGATACTTTTTACACCACCTCTAACTCTTAAGTAGTTGATAAGCCACCCCATTCACCTATCTTTTGTCATAACAAGAAAATAAAGGAAGAAAATTGACAAAGGATAGGAGGTCTCATCACGAGCCTACCTACCATGATCATAAGATCTAATGTGGTGACATTACCACTCTAGTCACCAAGCCAAGGTAATGGTCTCTGATCATCACATCAAAAGAAAAGAGGTCTCATCATGAGTCGTCTTGTTCATCTCATTATTTGTAGTGAATGACATTGTTATCAACTAGTTACCACACCAAAACAATGCCCTTTTGTCAATAATTAAAGAAACACTAAAATGTCATGAATAATTTTTTAAAAGTGAAATTGGATAGTGACGAATCAATGGGTTGAAAGTTGGGGCTATAGATGCCTACTGGTAGCAAAGGACATACTTGTGGTATTGAAGTACATTTCAGATTGTCATTAAAAGAAATAGCCATTTTGCTTTCCCTTAACCATAACAAAGGAAAATCAATGAATTACTATATGGGATTATTTAGTTCCCTTGGAAGGTGGTAATGATGAATGTGTATCAATAGTTACTTCTTATTCTACATGTTAGGAATGTAATTATTAGGGAATCAGTAAATCTACTTTAAATTTCTTTTACCTTTCACCTATAAAGGTAATATTTCAATGAAAATATTTAAATTTATGCTACCTTTTTCCTCTAATGGTGATGTTTCAATAGGTCCATTTACCCATGGTCAGAGTCTAAAGGTCTCTTCGACATGATTTTTCATGATTTTTTTATATACCTTGGGTGTTGCAAATATCTTGTTTCATCAACATAATCCATGATCAATCGCTCCAATAAATGATTTACAAACCTTGCCATTATTTCCTTTTCCTTGGTGGTTAATCCATCATGCTAAATTAATGTGTTCTTATCTCCATAAGTCATGACGATTATCTATCAAATTATGTATAATAAATGGCCTTGGAAGACCTTTAATTTACTTGGGGGGTGAAAATATTAAAAATATAACAAATATTTTTAAACTCTACAACAATCATTGTGCATTATGGTCTCTTCAAGTTTGTTTTTACTACTCCATATTATTTCCAACCCTAGATTTATTAAGCTTGTTTTTTCTAGTTTGTTTAAAAGGTTGCTCCTTAGAGAGATAATGAAAATGGGTGGTCACTCAATATGTAGTGAACCTATACAATTTTAGTTTTCGGAATAGGCACGAAGAATTTTGGATCAGGTGGGATGGACATAATATTTCCTGTGGTTGCAAGGTTTTGATGGTGAAGTGGCCTTAGAATTCATAAGGGATCCGAATGATGGAATGGCAACAATCAAAGGTGCAAAAATCTAGGTGAATGTAGAAGTACTGGTTGAAGTAATAGGCCTAGCTTCGGAAGGTGAGAAATGGTTTGAGATGCACATTCCATTATAGAGTGCAACATCTTTGTTACTAAATCATATGGAAGAATTGGTAAGGAAAGGGAAGGGATAAAACCCTAATTCATTTCGCAAACCGTGGAAGTAACTAGCAAGAGTGATCCAAAGATATATCACATGTAGCAAACACTATGATGTGGTAAGAGGATGATACCTAAAGCTTTTGATGACTCTAAGAAAAAAGGTAACTATGAACTTACCTTATTTTCGGAGTTAATTTCTTCATGAAACCATTGTGAGATTTAGAAGGTCCAAAGATTAGCCTTTGGTCATAAGCCAACGTGGACCGATAATATTAATAATTGTCAAAAACCTGAACCAATCACATTTAAATTGGGAGGAATTCTTTGGAATTCTATAGACTTTACCAAGAGAGGAAGCACCTAGCAAAGAACCCAAAAAATTCTAGTTGATAATAAACGACTGGAAGAAGCTAAAGAAATTGAGATGTCACTATAGAAGGGACTGCAAAGACCCCTACTTCTCAATTATTCACAAGGACAAAAAAGAGGATGGCCTTCATCCTGGTCTCTTTACCCAGAAAAAGGAGAAGGTCAGCCATGTTGGCTAAATCTCGAGACTCCATAAAACTTACAGAACAATTTTTGGAAGAAAATAAACCTCAAACTCATGAGGAAAACCCTCCTCGATAACATGAAGTGGAAGAAGCACAAGTCTTAGAGGTGTTTGATTTTTTCTCAATTCAATGGACCTTGAAGCTATTGCAGGTTGTTCAAAGGATTCTCCTAAACAAATGACATCACCCACATTTGTAGCCTCTCCTTGTGATTATGTCACTATTGTTATTTTGGAGACTTTAGGGGAGCTTCAAAATATTAAATAACACTTTTTTCACTGGGTCATAACCATTTGGGAATGATCCCCTTCTTAACAGGTATAGTCTCCTTAGGAACTATCCCGTTTTGAATAGGTATAGTCTCCTCAGGAAAACACGGAGCAAAAAGCTAATGACGATTCTCCAAAGGAACCCCGGGATGGTACAAACCTTTTTGAATCCATAACTGAGGATATAATTGATCCTGTTGAGGAACTAGTGAATAAAAAACTAGCAACCATTGTTGTTGTTCCCTATCTTCTAGTGACCTTAGCTAGAAATTTTATATAGAGGATTAATAGTTGACTAAGAAACAAAGAGAAGAAAAGGTTAGTAAATAAATGGAGTGGTTAAAGAAAGAGAATAAGAAATTACAGAGAGGGGTCTGGTGATGATCCAAATTTAAATAGGAATGCAACGAATTAAATATATAACCATAAATGCAGAGAGGCAACAGAAATAACACTTCATTTAATTAATAGCAAACACAGAATTATGCCTACAAACAAAATGGAAATAGGACTAGCTTGGGTGACGGTAGCTTATCTTTGAGAAGACATGTGGCAGCTACATACCTCTAAACTATGTTACAGTGAGGCTCAAAGGCCTATTTATTATTGATAAATAATGGAAAACCATAAACATCCAAAAAATTATACCTAGGAGATGAAGCGCTAAACTATGGGCCCTATTTGGGTAAATTGGTGCATCAACTTCCTAGGGCCATCACTGGCATATGATCTTTTTTTGATGTGCACAATAACTTGTTAGAAATATATATTCGAAAAATAAAGCTTTCAAGTGGCCAAAATTTGTGTATGGCCCATGTTAGCCCCCATTTTTCCATAAAGGTCATTTAGGGCCTCAAAATGGTTGGGGATGTTTGGGAACCAAAAAAAAACCAGAAATAGTAAATTGTGCTACAAATAAGGAAACTAAAAGAAACAAAAGAAAAAATGTTGGGTGTCCAGAGGGAATAGGAAGGTGGCCACCAATATCCACCTATATTAGGAAACTGAAAAAATGGTTGCAAAATAGTAAAATTCAGAGGTAGTTTGAGAAAAGGAAACAAAGAATGTAGGAGGTTTAAGAAATAGGGACCGAAACTGAGAGTGGAAATCTTGTTGTTTTGTCTACTGTAGGGAATCAGAATGAGCTAGAAATGTCTAGTATTGAACTGGGATCTCAAATAGAGATGGAAAATTCTACTACAAGTGGAATATAGATTGAATGTCTCCCTCCATATACTCTTATTTCTGAAGCCACAATCCAAATCTTGAATAGCAAAATGGAAGAACAACAAGAAAACATAACATGATATCAGAGGGAGGTAGTTCCCCAAAATTACAAGGTATTGCAAAAATCTAAGGCATTGGCAGTTATAGAAGACGAAACGTATGTCAAATTGTGAGACAAAAAGGGGAAGATTAAAACTATGGAAAAATGGCTTGAAAGAGCTATTTCAGGTCCCTATCTAGTAACTACGGCTTATTTTTATTGGAGAGATACTTATTACTCAAGCTCAAATATATTTAGTCTGGGAAACCTTATGGATTTAGTAATATTTCAACGTTTATTGGCTCCTTTCACAAACAAGTTTATTAAACACGGTATTTCCTCTGCGAGCTATACATGCATAATTTATTTCTAGAAGATCAAAGAGACGTGAAACCTACCCCTTTCATAGGGGATGTACAATTTCAAGATTTAATATCATTTTCCAAAAACAAGATTAAATGGGCAAAATCTTATAACGTGTTCCAAAGATGAGAACTTGGCCTCAACCTCTAGGTTAGAGGGGAACCAAAAATTCCTTTACACAGACTCATTCACCACAAGAGATTCACGGAGAATATTGGACTTGTCAAAGCTTTAACACAGATTAATAATGATGTATTGAAGTTACGGTCAAAATATCTATTGGATATTAAGTCTGAAGTTGTATAGGGAATCCAATAGATGTGGAAGGCCTCAACTATGGAATACCAAAACAGGGAGCCCTTTAGTCATCAAAATTTTGAAGTTGCAATGGATAGGGTAGAGGATTACAGCCACATTGTATTAGCAGAGAGCCCTAATTGGATAGGATGTAGATACAGGTATCAAATAATTTGGTACTCTCAAAATTATTATACGGATGAGTATGAATTAACTAAAGCAGGTAAATATGTCACCCTTCAGGAAGTCCAAAGCAGGAATGGTTTCCAACATTATGGAGAGGATTCTCACTGAGATTACTCTTTAACTACTCTCCATGTTACTCATTTTTTTGCATGAGGTTATGCAAACATGTAAGCAAGGGGGAGATGTTGGTCTCTATAATTGACACATTTTCTTACTTTATTTCCTTATCCTTTTATTAGTTTTCTAAGTCTTTTATGTTTACAATATGGTAATTTGTGTGTTGTGGACTTTAGAAACTAGTTAATAAGGCATTTCATCATTTTACTCTCTAAACAAATAGATTTAACCATGAAAATATAAGTTACTCTTACAATTTTAAATGATAACTAATGGGCGTTCTGATAAGCATTTGTTGTTCCTTGGATAGCTAGACTAGAGCGATTTACATGAAGTTGTTCGAGTTTTTTGTGACCTGGATACGAAACGATTAACAACAATGATGGAAAGACGAGCTATGAACGATATTATTTCCATCTATTCTGATGGAACTTAAGATATTTTTTAATTCAAATTGAGCATCTTAAGAATCTTTAGATTTTGAGGATCTCCCTTTTATTTTTAATTATAGACTTGGTTGTAAATATAAAAGTGAGGAATAAAGCCTCATTGAAAAGGGGAGAGTTTTTACTGCTATTCTCATGCTTATGATCTAAAGTTTTACAGACTTTGTAATATTCCTATTGATTAATATAATGGAGACTTACACGGTTTAGCTTTAATTATTGCACTAATTTCGCTCTAAGGCCATTCAATTCCAATGGTCATGGGCATAATCATGGAGTGACTATTGCCCTATTTGTATCATTAAATTTATATTTCAGTATTTTCTTTCTTGTTTTACAATTATTTGATTTCCAAAATTGAGCATTGGTTACTTAATTATTCATTACAATGATAGTTGCTACAATAGTTTGAGTAAGTATGATTAGATTAGATTTGTTATAGTTGACTTTCTAAAGTGCTATTCATTCTACCACTTCTTATGATTGATAAAGAATTGTTAAGACTAAGTTTTGATATTTCGTTTAGTAGATTTTGTTCGCGTCAAGTGTGTTGTTTCTTTTCGGTAACTGTAGTTTCCCAGGAAATGACACGTGCTTAACATAGTTTTTTTTAGAAGGTTTAATGTTTTGATTATCTTGACTAAGCTTTTTGATTGATTCAAATTTATTAAGTTGTGTGTAAAATTCTCTTTCAAGAAATTCTAGCTATTTCTTATGGCTTTATGCATTTTCCTTTCAGTAGGACTAGATAGACTAGGTTACATAACCAATGTTCTTTGTACATATAGTGTGGACAACCTTGAAACTAGAAACATTCCGGGTTGAAAATTTAATGTTTAAATGTTTTTTTCTCTTTTTAAAGAGAAACTTAACAAACCACCAATGCTCCTCCTCCTCACCCAGTGTAGCTGCGCCACAGGCCTTACGCAGGGAAGGTGATTTCAACAATCGCCTTCCCTGTCCAACCTAGTGGCCTCATGGGACCTAGGATATGCAAGGTGATTCCCGAAATCACCCCTAGGGCCCACGGGCCTCAATTTTTTTTAAATTTTTAAAATTAAATTTTTTTCTTTTTTCTTTTAAATTTTTTTTTTTTGTGTTTAAATGTTTTTAATTGTTTTTAAAAATATATATTTTCAATTTTTTGTTTGTAATGATTTTTTTTTCACTTTCTCATTTTTTTTTTTTTGTTTAGTTTTTTTTTAATTAAAATAAAATATTTTGTGTCTTTATATTTTGAATTTATTTTAATGTATTATTTATTTACTTTATTTTTTTTAATCCAATTAAGTATTACTTATTTGTTTCTTTTTTTGGTAATGCTTTAATTTTCTTCTTAAACTATGTTTTTTTTTTGGAAATATCTCATTATTGTTTTATTATTATTATTTTTCATTTTTATCTTTTATAAGTTATGTTTCTTTTAAACAATTTTATGTTTGATTTTTTTTTTTTTTGTCTTTATTTTTTTTCTTTTATATTTGATTTTTTTGGTCATGTTTTTCAATTTTTAATGTTTAATATATATTTTTAGTTACTTACTATTTAAAAAAAAATTGTGTTTTTGTTTTGGTTTAGTTTTTATCTTTTTCAATGTTTTAATTTTTGTTTTCTTTTGTATTTTGTATATTTCATTCTGTGTGTTCCGTGTTGATTATCGACTAGCAATACAGTCCCATTATGTGTCAATTTGATAGTTGATTTTAAAGTTTTTGTTATAATGGATTGATTCTACTCCCACAAAGTGTCAATTTCATGGTCCGTATTTATGTTTTCATAAAAATGGATTGAGTTCACATTCACTGTGTGTCAATTCAATGGTTCTATTACCACACAACTTTTCCTTAAAGTTGTTAGAAGAAGGAAAGGCATTCGAGGTAACCGAAAACCAATCTTTTAAGTACAAAATCTAGCTAATATGTACTCAGAGAGGGCTCTCTCTTTATGATTTAGCTTTTTCTATGGGATATTAGGCTAGTTATGAAAGCTTGGGGGGTTTGGATTTTGTTTGGTGGTGGAATTTAGGAGTAGATGGATAGAACAAGGTATTTCAGGCCATTGGGCTATGGAGTCAAGTAGATGATGGCTTAATTGGATCAAGTTGATTTAACAAAGGAGAAACTCATAGGGAAAGATAGCTAAACAAAAGACAAATGATAGCTTAAAATTGGTGAAATGGTTTTGAACAGGGAGGAAGGGAAACTAAGAATCTTTCAATAGAGTCCAAGGTGAGGGAAAGTGTGTGCTCATTAATAAAAAGAAATTAAGTATTCTTTGTTAAATAGTCCCAGTGATAAACCATGAAAGAATGGAGCAGTTAAGAATACCCCACCTATAATAGCTTCAAAGAAAATATTAAGAAAATAAATGATTTTAAAGACAGAATGTAGTAAAGCTCTTTCTAAAATATAACTTTTCATTTATCATTTAGATATGAAGCATATATGAATATTTATTAAACCAGAAAATTATAAAAACATAACATATAGAATACTTATTTGTTTCTCGTTTGACACAGGTATCTTGTAAAAGTCCTTTACTTTATTACTTTGTTCCAGTCAGCCATACAAAAAGTTGTTCAATAGCACTTCAATTCCAAAAGTAAATTGTCTTCGGAAATGTCTAAGAATCCACCCACAATACTTCAAATAAGGAAGTACTTATACAAAATTTACATAAAAATATCTTCGTAACTAAGAGAGATACATTCTAGGAAAATTAAATATATTTTACATGAATATAGAGACAGATGGTCTTGAATGTAGAAAAAGAATGTGAACTGATTGATGTTGTCCTTGCTTTTCTTGAAGGAGCTAGAGGTAGGTCCTATGAAGGTGCATCTTGTTGTCTTGCTCTTAATTCTATATTGGATGATTGATTTTAGCTTTTCACTGATACTCGTTACCTATTTTACCATCATTCATCCTTTTTTACCAAAATGGACTATGTTAAATACTTCAATTTACTTCACTTTTTACCATGGTGAATCATAAGATGTCTATCATGCTGGTCCACCAATCATCCCTCAGTATTGTTGTCCTTGTCAATTTTCTGTAGGTTTCATCTGCTTCTGTATATTTTACAAAATTAGGTCGCAATGGGAATAGGTGCTTCATGTTCAATGTAAAAAAGGTTCTCCAAGCCATCATAGAGAACTTTCCCTGTTGGCAGTGCCTTGATTGTAGATGGACTAGCCTGAATGGCTTGTTGATGTAATTTGTTGACATAATCATCCTGAAACATAACCTTATATTTTATGACTAAAGGACTTGGGATTCCTTTACTTTGCAAGATGTCAAACTTCCCCATGAATTCATCTATGTCCTCCTGCATACTTTGACATCTTCTTTCCAAACCTTGAATCATATTTTTCTTGGTTAATACTTTCTTTATTTTGAGGATGGTAGCAGTCCTATCCTGTATTTCTAATTTTTCCAACTGTTGAGTATTTCTACTATTCAAAAAATTGATTAACTAGATTGCTTCTTCAAGCTTTCTACATATTTCTTCCTTGGTTTTCTCAATCTCTTGAAAAGCAACTTTCACTAAGTTAATTTCTTTAAAAATGATTTGAATTGATGACCAAATATCATTGATGGAATCATATTGGTTGAAAGTATCTTTTTGATATCAGTCAAAGGCGTTTCAAATGTAAGGTCATCTTCCAGTGTTTTAATCTATTGGGTCAAGCCTTTTTTTTCTCGTCTCTTCTGCAAAATTGAATTTTGATATATGACATTTTTCTCTAAAGTAATGAATTTCTCTTTTACCTTTTGTAGTTCAGTGACTTGGAGCTTCATTTCCTCCACTGACTTGATCAACTCTTCTGTTCTTTGATTTGATGTTCCTTCTAGTGATGTACTTGTACCTGTTGGCTCTATAGTTGTAGCTGTTGCCAAAGAAACATTTAGTGCTAAAGCAATTGCCAATGTAGAAGGGACTGCTATAGAAACCACTAGCACTACGGTCTGAGGCTTTGTGGTGGACTCACTCTGCCTTGATTGTATTGATTTATCCAATTCTTGCTCTGTCTCTTTTAGTTGCTCATTTAGTTTGCGGACCAAGTCCATAAGCTCTTCTTCATTTTTCTTCTCAATCACTTCACTAGTCTGAGGGTGCATGAGTGGTGGCAATTTCAACTGCTTTTTTAGTGTAGTTATATCTTGATTCCTTTTCTTTATTAGGCTCTCTACAGCCTTGATATCATTTGGGTTATGGGCCAACTCAATAATCAACTCCTCCAATGATTTGATCCTATTGTCCTTTTCCTATGAGGAGGCCTTTTCTAGTTGCAATTGGGAAGTAGTGTTGCTCAGTGAATTTTGCAGCTTATGTTCCATCATTTCCTTACTAGTCAGTGTAGAATAAGTCATCTCCCCTGTTTGTTTTTGCAGTTCTATATTATCTATGGGGTGGATGTGTTTAGACATGACTTCAAAGTTAGTTTTGAAGTAATCTGCGAAGGACTTGGGTTGTAACACTATGGCTTTTAGAAAGCTCATTTGCATTTTTCCTTCTTTGATGTCAAAAGCTGACATCATTCTGGTTTGATTTGTAGGGGCCATCTTCAAGTATTGAGCATATGCTCGGGCCTTCAGTTGCTCATTCTTGGTCTTTATATCCTTGAATTTTCCTTTTATGCTACGATCTTCTCAGATGAATATCTACAAGATGAAACTTCTACACTATGTTGTATTTCAAGCTCTTGTCTTTGTGAGCTGGAAGCTGTGCCACCTGTTGGGAATGTATGTACACTATCTCCACCTTCCTCAAACTCCCTATTGTTTCCTCAAAAAAAAATTCCTTTGAATATGGATTTGCCTTGTGCCTCTTAGCACTAGGCTAGTCTAAAGAACCATTGGTAGGGGTAGCTACTTCCCTATCTCTTTTCTAGTTCTTTTCCTTATTCAGAGGAATCTGCATAATCGGGGAATTTCCCATATAAACCTGAGCTATATGAGTTTGTGGTGGAGTTCTTTCTTAAGAGATTTCAGGCTTCTCTGACATCTCTAGTTGTTTCGATGTTTGTGGTTGTCCTGATGCTGGAGTACTTGTTCCTTGGTTTTGTTCCTGTGATGGTTTGGCTATGGAGGCACTAGGTTCTTGTATTTGCTTTTGAGAAGTTTTTGTTGTAGAGGTACTGGGTTTCTATGTTGACCTTTGGGAAGATTCTACATGTACACATTCAAAAGAGTCTATATCAAGTCTCTTTTCTAAGTTTTTCATCACATTCTCTACCTCAACTTGATCACTATCCATCTCAACTAGAGTTCCTTCCCTCCATTCATCCATATTAGCATACTATTCTATCTCAGGGATTATGTGATGGATATAGGGTGACAACTTATGTTTCATTCTCCTATGACATATGAAACCTTGTGGGTCATATCTCCAAGAAACAATTTTCTTGAGTTTCATTGTCGTTTCTATGATTTCTTCTGCTCTTTTCCGTGCTTCTCTATTGTTGCATACAAATGGACCTAAGTGATCTTTCATCATTAATTGGGCTTTCTTCTTTTCCTTGGTGAAATGAATTTGGTTAGAGTTTAACATTTCCCTATAATATTCCAGGGTAAACAATCTCATAGGGACATACTTAGGTAGTTTGAAAGGAGGGAGCTCACAACCATAGATTCGGATCTCAGTGTGATTTTGGTACAAGTACAAGTCACCTATCTTGTACTACTTTGATAATTGCAAAATTTTCTTTATCCCATCACTAATCCTAGGAGGAGAATTTCCAATCAGCATGGTGGTCATAGGGTGGAAAAACTGGGCAATGAATTCATTGTATGAGTACTGACAAGTATATGAATAGTGGAAGATGGAAGTTTAGAAAATGATTGATCTGGGATTAACTCTGGTATTAAGTTTATCACAGAGAATGGGAATTTTTCAGACTAATTATAAAGGAAAAGGTGATATATGAGCGTAGAATACTCGAATACCTTTTCATTTTCGAGTCTCCTGAACTAGTCATGGATTTTCTTAGCAATGAAAGCAACATAGTTGTATTTGAGAGCAAGAGGCTGACCAGGGGTAAGTATGGACATGAAAGCTAGGGTCAATTCATCAAAAAACTCACTGGTATTAAAACCCATTATAGAAAAAATCATATTAACAATGTTTCTTCCTATCTCAGTGAGAAAACATGTTAGATAGGGAGGAACATTTTTGAGTATGTGATCCTTGTTTATGAAAGTGTGGCAGAGGCAACTAAGTTCAGAATAGGACATTTTAGTAGACCTTTCAAGCAATTCCTGAAGGGAAATGGCAGTGAGGTTTTGACCAATATTGAACTGTAGCATTTCATTGATTGAGTCTACAAGAATTGTGAAGAGAATAGTTTGATTAGGGGAAATTATTTCTCTGAGGATGGGATTATAATTGTCTTGACATTGATGGATAATATCAGGGAAAATGTGCATAGAAGGGAGCATATACCTTGGGATATTTGATTCCCAAAGTGATCTGATAATCACCCTATGAGTGATCTTAGTTAAAGATTTGTTAAATGAAGTTATTACAAACTCATGGGTTGGTGTTTGTCTATGTTATTTAAGCAATGGATTGATCAGATTGCGAATACATAGACACTTGAAAGGGAAAATAGTAGAGAAACACAATAAGCAAACACAAGAACACAAGAAATTAATAGGGAGTTCACCCTATCCCCGAGGGTTACATCTCTGGTCCAACTCTCAATGGTGGCCTTGTTTCATTGTATCTTAAAGCAAAGATTTACAATGAAGGAGCTTAATATGAGTCCCTTGAAACAGAATTGCTTGTCAGGGTGGTTCTTGGATTCCCCAAGGCACTAGAGTACACATACTCTTTTCCTTACCAGCTCTTGTCCTCTCTGGTCTTCAATGAGTGGAGCCCAATGTGGTGCTCAGTACTTGATAGAACCTCTTAGGGTTTTCTCGATGCTGCCTTATGTTGCAGGTCAGCTCGGCTCTCTATCTCTTCTGCTCTTTGCTTCATTGTATCCTCTCTTCTTTGTCTTCATCTTCATTTTCTAGTTCTTCCTCTCCATGTCCTTTCTGTTCTCTACTCATGGCTTTAAATCTAGTCAATCTCATGGATGTTCGATTCCCATTCTACCTCCATCAGTCGCCTACTGTTACTTGCTTGGGATCCCCTATCTCTATGTCATGATCATTGGCTCATAGGGAGTGGCCACTTCTCCTCCTGCAAACTGCATTAGATTATTCCTCGTTGGTTCAATTCTTTGGTTACGTCATGCAATGAGTCATCTACCACCTCGGCAGTCAAATCAAACCTCAAATTCTTATAGATCACGGCTTAATCCCCCGTCGAATCCATCATTCCCATCGAGTGTGATCTCAACCGTTAGATATGGATCCCTTAGATCCGATGCTATTTTGTGCAGTTGACTTGCTAAACTATTAGTGCACAATGAGAAATAGTTTTCTCTCTCGTCCACCTACCACGCATCGGGAACTGAGTGGAATTGCTCCATTTTCACCAAAACTGCTTATCGTCCAAGGGTGCCCCCGATAAATACCGTTGGTTTTTGGAGCACGGGTCATGCCTTTGCCTTTATCCTTTTCCGCCATGGTTTTCCTGGCCCTCATGTGACCGAGCACTCGGGGCTCCCCTTCTTGAGCGGTTTTTCGTAGCGATGCACAATTAGCGCTTCTAATCACGCATCAAAAACTACCTCCTTTTCCTAATCTAGGCTTCCTAGATGCTAGTTTCACCTCCTGAATAGTCTCCATGGGCCTTGGTCAGTCCTCTTTGACCGAGGTCCTTGTTGTTCCAGGCTAGCTTCCAACTACCACTGTTCAAAGTTGTTTCTGATCGCTCCATGCTCTTTGAATTGGACGTTTTGTCCCGATATGATACAGTCATGGTACTTTAATTTTTCTTCATGGATCCCATTTGGATCATGGCCTTCCCACTAAAAAATCTTTTGGACCACCAAAACTTGGTTTTCAAGCATTGACTAAGTGAGGGTATTGCTATCTCAGTTGTCCAATCTCAATCCACTTTGCACTGCTCGTCTTTGAACCTTTGAGACCAATTCTGAGGTACTCAACATCTCCTCTGCACGTTGTCCTCACCTTCCTATCCAGCACTATGTCTTCCTGCAATTCATTAAGATATTCTCGTAGTAGGTCGTTAATAGAAGGAAATTGACTATGCTCTTAAGGATCCTCAATGAGAGAGGGTTCAAACAATCTCAAGCAATTTGCATTTATGATTAAGTAGACATGCATGTAGGCTGGTAGATCAAGGCAAAAAGCATTTTCACCAATCTTCCCAAGTATTTTGAAATGTCCATACTTGATAGGATTTAGCTTTTTACCTTCACCTTGCATCTTGTCCTTGCTGATATACAGCCATACCTGGTCACTAACTTGGAAACTATTCTCCATATGATGCTTCTCATGCCTAGCCTTGTATTTGGCTTGGCTCTTTTCCAACTGTTCCTATACTGCTTGGTGGATTTCCTAGATTTTTTCAATGAACCTAGTTCCCTTGTCCACATCACTGTGTCTATCAACTATGGTATCTTCAACAAGGACAAAATCCAAAGGATACCTTGGGGTGAAACCAAAACAAGTCTCAAAAGGAGATCTTTGTGTAGAAGAATGTTTTTCTCTATTGTAAGCATGTTGCACATAACATAATTGTTCATCCCAAAGCTTGGGATGTTTGCTATAATATCCTCTGAGTAACTTGATCACTTTCCTATTAACTACTTTTGTTTCGCCATCAATTTGTGGATGAAAAGCTACACTTTTCTTCAATTTTGTGTCCATTAGTTCCCACAGATTTGACCAAAAATTCCCCACAAATCGGGTGTCTCGATCAGATACAATGGAAGTGGGTAATCCAAAATGAACCCATGCATGTTCAAAGAACAATTTTGTAGTTTGTTCAGCTGTAATCTATTTATTACAAGGTATCAAAATACACATTTTGTTGAACCTATCCACAAAAACATACAAATAATCATGACCTTTCCTAGATTCAGGGAGTCCTCCAATGAAATCCATGGAAACACTTTGCCAAGGGTGAGAAGGAATTGGTAGTGGAGTGTACAAGTCTAGATTTTTATTGTTGGGCTTGCTTTTAGCACACATAGCACACCCTCTTACATATCTAGAAACTGTCTTGTTGATTTTTGGCCAATAACAAAATATTTGCAGCTGTGCCACTGTTTTACTTACCCCAAAGTGACCTAATATCGGAGAAGTGTGCACTTCTCTAATTATCTTTACTCTCTTAGTTTGTGGAATACAGAGTTTCCCACAATGGTATTAGAGTCGTTCCTTCACATGATAATCCAATTCTTCTACCCCTTTTCCTTGACTCAGACTTGCATATACATCTTTAAAGTCTATATCTTGAGCATATTGTTCAATGTAGCTTTCATGTAGCACAAAATTATGCTTAAGTAGAGTAGATGCATTTATAATGGGTCTAGATAACATGTCTACAAATTTATTGTGTATGTCATTTTTATATTTGATGACTAAGTGAAACTGTTGGAGAAAACCCATCCATCTGTAGTGTCTTGATTGTTGCAACTTAGTTTGGGAGTCTAGTTATTGAAGTGGTTGATTATCAGTATGTATTACTGTCCCTTTTCCCATTAAGAAATGTTTCCACTTTTTCACACTCTTAACTAATAAATACAATTCTTTATCACATGTAGGATAGTTAACTATTTCAGGATTAAAAGTCTCAGAATGATAACATATGGGTTTAACATGGTATGTCAACACTGCTTCCATGGCATAGTCACTAGCATCTATTTGGATCTCAAATGGTCTTTACAAATTGGGTAGTGCTAGTACAAGCACTGTACTAATATTTTCCTTCAAGGTGTTGAAGGCTTTCTGGTGTTTTCTACCCCACTAAAACACCTTATTCAATCATGTTAAAGCATGTAAGAGAGCTGGAATGGAGGAAAAGTTAGAAATGAACTTCCTCCAGTATTGTGCTACTCCTAAGAAGCTTCTCACTTCTGTAGCAGACCTGGGTTTAGGCCAGTTTACAATAACTGCAACCTTAGAGGGATCTATTTTCAATTCACCACCCCCTACTATATGACCCAAATAATTAAGAGAAGCTTTTCCAAATTCACATTTTGAGAGTTTAACATGAAGTTTTTCCCTTTTCAAAACATGTAATGTTTTCTTAAGATGCTTTAAGTTTTCTTCCCACGTTTTACTAAAAATCAGAATGTCATCTAGATATACAATAACAAAATCATCAACAAAATGCTTGAGCACATCATTCATTAATCTCATGAAAGTAGCGGGAGCATTGTTCAAGCCAAAAGGCATAACGAGCCACTCATACAATCCCTACTTTGTTTTGAAAGTAGTCTTCCATGCATCTTGTTGTGCAACTCTAATCTGATGGTATCCACTGTGCAAGTCTAGCTTGGTGAAATAAATAACTTCCTTCAATTGATCTAAACGATCATCTATGTGAGGAAGGGGATGATGATTTTTAATTGTTATCTTATTTAGTGCTCGGTAGTCAATGCACACTCTCCATGAGCCATCTTTCTTTCTCTCCAAAATGATTTGTGACCGACATGGTGATGTGCTAGACCTGGTGAACCCCTTCTCGAGCAACTCTTGCACTTGCTTCTTGATTTCCACATTCTCTAAAGTAGACAATATGTACATTCCAATGTTAGGCAATGGAGCATCTTGCTGCAAAATAATATCATGTACTATTTCCTTTTTGGGTGGCAGACCTTTAGGTTCTTGAAACAAGACATCATACTCTGGAACAACCTTTTCTATATCAGCTTGTTGCTTAACATTACAACCCTCAAATACATTGGTTCTTTTAGGTTTCTTTTCTTCTACAACCATAAGTAAGAATTATTTGCATGAATTTATCATTCTTTTCATCTACGCTGATTTTATGACAGTATAATTATTCTTGAGCTTATGAGCCCTTACAAAGTATTTGATTCCATTTTTAACAAGTAGATACTTGTTCTCAGCTCTATAGAAAATAGCTTTTCTATCATACAAGTAAGGACTTCTTAAAACAATTCCACATATATCGAAACGAATTATGTCCAACTCAACCTGATCTACAAATGTTGACCTAAGAGAAAACTTGAGTTTGCATTGTCTAGCCACTTGGAGTTGTGCTTTATCATTCAACCATCCTAATGGGTATGGTTTCTTGTGAGGTGTAGTTGCTAATCCCAATTTCTTTACAATTTCTTTAGAAATTAAATTTATTTGTGAGCCACTATCAAACAGAGTATAAATATTTTGATATTTGGAAACTACTAAAATATGGAAAAGCTCATGCCTTTTCCTTTCATTTTCTTCATCATTAATAGATTGAGCATAATTACAAGTAGATGCTTCATAATTCTTACCTTTTATACTTGTGGCTATAATGGTTGTTTCATCTCTTAAGTCTAACCCAAAATCATTATGAATAGCTACAATAGTCTTCTTCTTCTTGCCCTCAGACTTTTTAGGTCTCAACTCTGGATGCAGAATCCAATAATGCTCATCATCATGCCCATCCTTTTTACAGTGAGTGCATGAAGCTTTTCTTTTCTCTGCAGTGTTAGCCTTCATTGCTTTCCACTTCTGCTTTCTTTTCTCCTTGCTCTTTCTTGCAGTGGGTTGGTATGGTTCCCCAACTTCTGGATTTCCATTCTTTCCTCTAGCTTATAGATGAGTAGCTTGTATAGATACCTCTTCTATACTAGTGGGATTAAACATGAGGATAGTATGCCTCATGTAGCTGTGTAGACCACTAATGTACTTCAATAGAGTCTTTGGTGAGTCTAATGAGATTCCTAGAATCAATGCTCTCTTTCTAAATTCTTGAGCATACTATTGCACACTTTTCCCTTGCAACTGCTCAAGATTTTGCCAACTCATCATTGTTTGTTGCATGTAGGGCAATGGATAGAACTACGTTTTGATGGTAGAAACAAATTCACTCCAGACATAGATAGTCTTACCATGTATTTTCATATTAGCCTGGGTTTTGCCTTCCCACCAAACCAAGGTAGTGCCTCCTAACCGTAGGCTTGCCAACTAAAACTTGCAATTGTCTAAGTCAATGTTCCGTACTCTAGAATAGATATCAATTTGTCTAATCCAATTGTCTAGCTTTTCGGCATTTACTTTTGCATCATATATATGAAAATCAAATTTAACATCTAGTTTGATCAAAGATGCTTTCTTATTATGCACATGGCTATTAGGAGGTGTGAGAAATCTTTCCTCTTTCCCTTTCTCTTTGGAGTGGTCATGGAAGTGATACTCATCTTCATCTTTGTCTTGTTTAGAACCTAATGAATCTTCATCCTTATGCTTTCTAAAGTATCTATACATTTCTTCTACCATGGATTTTATGGCTATGGAACATTCTATGAATTGAGGGTTTGGCCCCACAGAACCTTCCTCTATCATTGTCTTCTAAGGATATACTCTCCCAATTTTAGGATTAGTTTCGACCAAATCTCCTTCTCCTAATTTGAGATTTGATCTAGTGAGCATTCAACAGCTAAACCATACAAGCTTGTTTAACCTTAACAACCTAAAGCTCTGATATGACTTGATTTGATAATCACCCTATGAGTGATCTCAACAAAATATTAATTAGATGAAGGTATTGCAGACTCATGTGCTGGTGTGTGTATATGTTATTTAAGCAACAGACCGATCAACTTGCAAATACACAGACACTTGATAGAGAAAATTGCAGAGAAACACAGTAGGCAAACACAAGAACACAAGAAATTAATAGGGAGTTCACCCTATCCTTCAGGGCTACATCTCTGGTCTAGCTCTTAGTGATGCCCTTATTTCATTGTCTCTTAGAGCAGGGAATCACAATGAAGGAGCTCAATATGAGTCTCCTGAAACATAATTTGCTTGGCAGGGTGGTTCTTGGATTTCCCTAGCCACTAGAGTGCACAAAATCTTTTCCTTACCAACTCTAGACCTCTCAAGTCTTCAATGGGAGGATCCCAATGTGGTGCTTAGTCATTGATAAAACCTCTCAGGGTTTGCTCGATCTTGCCTTATGCTACAGGTCAGCTCGGTTCTCTGTCTCTTCTACTCTTTGCTTCACTGTTTCTTCTCTTCTCTGTCTTCATCTTCTTTTTCTAGTTCTTCCTCTCCGTGTCCTTTCTATTCTCTGTTCATGGCTTTCAAGCCAGTCAATATCATGGTCTTTCAATTCCTATTCTACCTTCGTTGGATCACTTGTTGTTGTTCACTTGGGATACCCTATCTTTGCATCATGATCATCGGCTCACAGGAAGTGGCCACTTGTCCTCCTGCAAACTGCACCAGCATTTTCCTCATCGATTCAATTCTTTAGTTATGTCATGGAATGAGTCATCTACCACCTTAGCGGTCAAATCAGACCTTAAATTCTTATAAATCACGGCTTAATCCCCTGCCGAATCCAACTTTCCTAGCGAGCACAATCTCAGCCATTAGATCTAGATCCCTTAGGTCTGACACCATTCACTCATTTCGCATGGTTGGCTTGCTTGGCCATTAACACATGATGACTGGCAGTTTTCTCTCTCCTATGCCTGCCATGCATTGGGCGTTGAGTGGAATCACTCGATTTTCACCAAAACTGCTTAATACCTAAGGGTGCCCCCAATAAATACCATTATTTTTTGGAGCATGGGTCCCACCTTTTCTTTTAGCCTTTTTCCCCATGGTTTTCCTGGCTCTCATGACACTGAGCACTCGAGGACTCTCCTTCTTGAGGGGTTTTGCCTAGCTACGTGTGATTAGTGGTTCTAATCACGCTCAAAAACTGCCTCCTTTTCCTAGTCCAGGCTTCCCAAGGGTTAGTTTCACCCCCTGCGCAGTCTCCATGGGCCTCAATCAGCACGCTTTGAATGAGGTCCTCGTCATTCCACGCTGGCTACCAATTTTCATTGTTCAAAGGTGTTTCTGATCACTCCATGCTCTTTGAATTTGAAGTTTCGTCCTAATCTAATACAGTCATGGTACTTTGATTTTTCTTCATGGATCCCATTCAGATCACAAAGTCCTATGCTATCAGAGCTATCAGTCTCAAGGTCTTTTATTGAAAATATTTATTTACTAAGGGAAGATAATCCAAATCTATGTGAGGAGTAGTGATAGGAGGTACATTGAGGACCACGGGGGTTTCAATTTATGGTTCTTGTGAATTTAGAGATGGAAATAGGGTTTTTGAGTAGAGTTGGTGTAACAGGGGGTCCTAGGAGTCTTCAATTTAAATTTCGCAACTGAATTACAATAAATTTTGGGGTTTTCAAGGTAATTACAGAGGAACTTAAGTATCTAGAGGGTTTCTGGAAGGAAGCTGGTAAATACATGTTTTTGAGTGATTAGCAATGGAGTTCTCATTCACTAGGCACTAATAGTGGACTGGAGTTGTGTCAGACTGCAGATTCCAGGGTGCTTGACAATTAGAATAAAATATAGTTGACTTCACATTCTAGTTGCATGCATGGATTCATGGAATAAGCACGAAAACTATTTTAACTTTGTTTTTTTATGCAAAGTTAGAGATTTTGGCAGGTTCGTGACATGGACAGGTGGTGTTGGACAAGGGGCGATTGGATGTTTTATCGTTAGCGGGAGGTGGTAAGCGGGTTTCATTGCACTACTATTGGAGGGTAAGTGATATTGGGGAGGGACCATGCGATTCCATACATTGCTTGACACGTCGCATGGGTACTATTCATGAAACTACTCACCATCGCATTCTAAAAGTCGACCATAGAGGCCTGTGCGATATGTGCAATGACCGTCAAATCTATGGGATCCGATTGGACGGTGGTCGGGGAGATGAAGTGACTAGCAGATATGGATGGCACGCTAGATATAAATTAAATATATTAATCATATCGTGGTTGATTTAATTGGTTATAGAGTTATTAACTAGTCCAAATGACGTAGTTAATCCTCATTAGATGGTCGTAGGGTTGGGTTATTGATTATGTATAGATTAGTTAATTAATTCCATTTATTTATTTGCTTTATGGTTATATTGAACCGAGGGGCAGGATATATAATGATTTGGCGTCCTGTATAATAATATAATATGTGTATGGGTAATTTGTTTTAGTGGGGAATTATATAATAAAAAATTAGTGGTTAATATGATAAAAATGAATGGGAAAGTGCTAAGTCCAATGTTTTCCAAAATTATTTTATCATATAACATATTACTTAGGGTGAAGTGTATAAAAGAGTTTTTATGAAGATTTATTTCAATTTCCCTAAGTAAAATAGGATTTTACTTAAGAAAAGTTTTATCAAAGGAATGAGTGATCTTATTGGGTGGTAATGTTGATGAAAGGGGCTTAAGTACTTTAGGCATTTCCAATTATTGGGCCAAGGGTCCGGTCCCTCGAAAAGTTAAAAAAATGCTCTGAGCCCCTCTAACTCTGGCAATTACCTTTAGCAGTTAGGGAATTAGTAAAAATTTAAGGAAGATGAGTGGGGAAGTTAATTATTGTGACTTTGAATGTTAATGTGCCTTCCATGTGATACATGCCTTTTCCAAGTGATGAAAGTTAAAGATTTAAAGATTTAAACTTATCATTCACCACACACTTATTCTACAACCATCATCTACTTACCCTACCTACTTTATCCTAGCATTTTCACTTCTTTATTTGGGTGCACTTAGATTGGAAAAATCTTATCAATTTTTTTTTTTTTAGATGTGATACCTATCTATGTCTACACTTATTACATCCAAGGGCTTGGATTAAAGTGTTGAGCTCCTTTTTCACTCTACCTATCTACTTATCTGCCAAGTTTGCACTGTTTAGTCAGATCTTATTCTCTATTTCTAAAAGATGAAATTGAAAGCAAGAAATAAGCAATTTTAATTTATTTGGTTACCATGGATTGTGGCATAGGTAACAAGTGGCACAAAATCATTATTGTACAAAGTAAAATAGTAGTGGCATTTGGTCTTGCACACTTTCACGGTCATTTATTTTTGTTGGGTTTATTTTCTTTCATTTTTTGACCTATTTTTTATTCTTTTTACCCTTTTAATCTTGTTCTAGGGTATACCCTCTTTACATTTTTTAATTTTTTGATTTTTTTTACAAATATGGAAAACCTTTGAAAAATGTAAAGATATGAACATATTTCAAAGCTAAACCAAGTCAATCATGATATATGACACCTATTGGTATAGGGGCATAACACTGGCTCCACTTGGCGGTGCCTTTTCCTGGTGGAAAGTTAAGAACAATAGATCAATGGACTCTGAATGACTTCTATTGTACTCTACAATCTTTCTTCTGCTTGCTACTTTATATATATGCATGACAATAATACTTCTAAAGCTTAGGGCCTTCTCTTCGGGCGTCAACTCCAATATCTTACTATCCAATCAACACTTTGAAATTACAAAAGATATAATATGTACAGTTAGGAACATGGTAACATTAGTAACTAGGATCAAATTAATGCTTCAACATCCAACCATTGACTGGTGCTCC
This sequence comes from Pinus taeda, assembly GCA_000404065.3. Classification (NCBI taxonomy): domain Eukaryota; kingdom Viridiplantae; phylum Streptophyta; class Pinopsida; order Pinales; family Pinaceae; genus Pinus; species Pinus taeda. Next base: position 75,577 of record APFE030478386.1, read on the forward strand.
TCCCACTTCTGTACCATCTAGCTCTTTAAGAAAATATGCATTGTTTCCTCTGGAAGCATAAACGATGTATGGTCCATTCCACAGGAAGTCAAAATTCCCATGTTTTCCTTTGTCCTCTCTTCTTGAGTCTCATCTTAATACTTTATCTCCAAGGTAGAAATCTTCTTCCCTGGTTCTTCTATCAAATATCTTCTTTATTTTCTCCTGCAATACTTGGGACCTTTGGTACACCTCCTCCCTAGTTTGCTGCAAATTGATGGTCTAGTTTATCCTCTTTTGTATATCATTATGTTCCACTTGATATTCTTGGAGTATGTTCATGACAAGAACCCCTAATGAAGAAGGAAAAAATCCTCCATGCCATACACTAACTCATAGGGACTGGTTCCAATGGATTTTTTGGTTGTAAGCCTATCTGCCCACAAAGCATTGATCAACTTTTTTGTTCAAAGTTTTCTTATTTTCTTCCAACAGATTTTTGATGATATTAATTAGAATCTTGTTGGAAGATTCTGCAAGTCCATTCCCTTGGGGGTAGTAGGTTGTGAAATGACCCAGTGTGAAGTGATACTTGTTACAGAAATTAATCAGTTTCTTTGACTTAAAGGCTGCAACATTATCAATAATGATTTTAGTGGGACAACCAAATCTGGAAAAAATGTTGGTCCCTATGAAACCTATGATAACAGTGTCATTAGCTTGCCTGGAGGGAATGACTTCTATCTATTTAGTAAAATAATCAGTTGCAATGAGTATCCATTTGTGTTGGACAAAAAAGGGTGGTTGAATTTCTCCAATGAAGTCAAGACTCTATTTTTGAAAAGATTTCTTGGTGGAAATAGGTTTCAAGGATAATGTAGCAATTTTATTTTGCCTTCAAAGATTTGGCATTTATGGCAAGAAGTTACAAATTTCTTCACATTTGCAAACAAGGTTAGCCAATAGAATCCAACCCTTAGGATCTTGTTAGCAGTTGACCTCTAATAGAGATGTACACCATAGTCTCCTGTGTGAAATTCTTGGAGAGCCTTGTTAACTTCATCTTTTAATAAAAATTTAACAAAATTCCTTCATGATTTTTCCAAAAGAGAGTATTATCTAAGATGCAAAACTTTGAAGCTTTCATTTTCAAAAACCTATTCTTGGTTCTAGATAACCCTTAGGGAGCTTGCAGATTTTGTAAAACATAAATTATATTAGTATACTAGGGTGAATCTGAAAAGGCCTGGCTGATTTGTCAAATCACCATATCCTATTTTTTATCTAGCTCTACCACAAGGTTTATGTCTAGGGCTTAACAATTAGTTTCTACCATGAGCTTGGCCAATCCCTAAACTTTTATTAGCTTGGTTGGCTTTATCTCTATATCATACTCTAAGATAGTACCTATGCATTTTCCTCTTTTGCCCACAACTCCATCTTAAGTTAGGATGTCTTTGACAACTGCATTAGGAACATAAGCTCTTACATGGGAATACAATATATAGACTCTAAAATCCTTAATGGCTTCCACTAATGCAAAAGCTTGTTTCTCCATTTTTTTTTTTAATGATCAATCTCTAAGTGCTTTACTAAAAAAGGCTATATGCTTTTCATATCCCTGATCATCCTTTTGTAGTAAAAATGCATCTATGGTGTGTTTTGATGCAAAAGAAAAAATGATGAAGTCTCTATCAAATTGTGGACTTGTGAGGACTGGTGTTTTGGTTAAGGCCATTTTGATTTCTTCAAATGATTGCTTGGCCTCTACTATCCATTTTATACCTGCATCATTTTTATGTTATTTAATGATCTAATGAGTTCAGCTAAGTTATAAATAAATCTCCTTAAATATTTATCTTCCCTAGGAAAGCTTGAAGCTCTTTAATACTTCTTTGATGGAGGATATGTAAAATAGCTTCAATCCTAGAAGGTTTAATTCGAATGCCATCCTTGGAAATTATGTGACCCAACAATTTTCCTTCCTCCAGGCGGAACAAGGACTTTTTTGTATTCAAAGAAATACCATACTTTCTACACTTTAGAAAAACTTGCCTGAGATGCTCTAAGTGCTATTAATCTGATTTAGAAAAAAAAGTTAGATCATCTGAATATATAACAATAAAATCATGGATTTCTTTGGCAAAGGTAATGTCCATTGCTCTTTGGAAGTTTGCTCCTACATTTTTTAGTCCAAATGGCATTTTGATGTACATGAAAGTGCCCCATGGTGTTGTAAAAGTAGTTTTCTCTTGGTCATCAGGATGGACCAAGATTTGGTTATATCCTGAAAAACCACCTAAAAGTGAAATTCTAGAAGAACCCACTACCCTTTGCAAAATATTATCCATTTTGGGTAAAGGATAGTGATCTTTAAGGGAGACCTTCTTAACATTTCTCAAGTCAACACATAATCTAATTTCCCCTGTTTTCTTCCTAGTAGGTACCAAATTAGACATCCATTTAGAAAATCTAATAGGGACAATAATTCCTGCTTCGTACATGCATTTAATTTCTTATTCAATTTATGGTAATAACACAGGGTTAATTCTTCTGATTTTTTGTTTAAATGGATTTTGATCTTCTTTTAAATGAATGGTATGTTGAATGATAGAGATGTCATATGACTTCAAATCTTTATAACTCCAGGTAAAAACGTTATGGAATTCTCTCATAAGTTCAACATATTTTAACTTCTAATTAGTAGGCAAAGATTTTGACAATTTAATCAATTTAGGATCATTTTGTGTTCCTAGATTGTAATCCTCAATATATGCCTTTAATGGCTCCATTTTAGGTTTCTTGGAAATGTCATTAGAGTCAAACAAATCTTCCAAAGGAGTTAATCCCTTTGGTATATGATTGTCCTTTTGATTTATAACCCTGTTTCTTCTTCAACTATCTCATATAGGTCCATTTGTTACAAGTCTTGAATTTCTCTTTGTGTGAATTTTGTAGGATGAAGAATATTTATTGAATTCTATTCTAAAATGTTAATTTCTACCTCATCAGTATTATGATAACTAGTATCTGTATCAACATCTATGTTAATTTTGGAAAATTCTTCATCTAAAGTTAAAAATTATTGATCTTCTTATCACTATCAAAAATCTGCCAGTTCTTACGATTATCAAGGATGGATGGTCTATGCCTAATCTCAGCAGTATACTAATGATTAGGTTGAAAAGGTAATTTGCATGTGCTGGCAAACATGGTCAGGCTATGGGCTTGCATGTTATGTTTTCTAGGAATTGTTGCAAGCTGAGTTTCCAAAAAACTGTTGAGAATTTCTATGACTGTTCCTCTATGATATCCTAGTCTAGGATCCCTAGTTGAGCAAGTTTCTTTGATCTATTTAATTATTAATTTTGAATCTCCAATGGTAGACACCCTAATAGCTCCTAATATTTTAACAATTCTAAGACCTAACAAGAGAGCCTCATATTCTACCATTATTGGTGCATCTAAAATTTAATCTGTAGGCATGGCCTTCAGCATGATCATTTTCTAAATTGTACACCCAAAATTCTACTCCTACTCCTATTTTATTCATTGAGCCATCAAATTCTAAATGCCAAAGGATTTCATGCTCATAATTTTTGTCAGAGGTAGTAGGAACTTGTTTAACAATGGCATCTGGGTCTTCATTGTCTTTGACTTTTCTTTGTTATCTAATATTTCCTGAACATGAATAGTTGATTTTTCTTTTCTTTTTATTTCTTTTGGTTCAACTGCTAAAACCTATAAAGTATTTGAAGGAGTCAATTTTGCATTGTAAAGAATGAGAGAATCCATATCAAAGTGTACTGAGTAGATGGGGAAATTTTGAGGTATTTCTTGACTACTTACTATGTATTTCATCAATGTTTCTCTGTATAGTTTCTTGGGTTGTCCAAAAAGTGATATAGTGGCATATGAGATATCGAGTTGAAGAGATCCCTGAAGCTTAGCATCTCGAGATCTGGACAATAGCCTGCCCTATTTGGGTAGTATATCTGCTACCACTATGTCCATTAAAATTGTTTTTATAGGGTATTGAACCAATGAAACGCACAAGTGTTCTATCAATCCTAAACATCTCACTTGATTGGAGTCAAAAGAAAAAAAATCTTTGTATGGTCTAGTGATGTCTAGGTCTAGCTTTTCCATGACAGACTTGGGCATGAGATTATGAGAAGCATTAGAGTCAAACATGGCATTGTGAAGAATATTATCATGTATGTTTAGGATCACATAGAAGGGAGGAATTCCTCCTTCCAATGGTTTTCCATTCACTTCTGGGCCAAAGATTAATTCAGGTTGATTACTAAAAAGATTATCTGAGTCTTCGGTTCTAGTAATTTTCAGTGATCTATTGATTTGAGTTTGGTAGGCATCATGTTTAGCTAATTCAGATAATGGGACAAAGATTTTTAGCTTGCCTACTTCTGTTTCTAGATTAAAGGGTTTTCCTATTTGGATTTTTTTTTTATTTTGAGCAGTAGTACTTTCTCTGTTTTATATGTCTTTTTCCTTTTCGGGATTAGAATCATGATTAACTAATTTTCCTAGATCAACATTTGAGCGTTCTTCCATAGTTTCTTGGAAGGAATGGAAGCGAAAGGATGTTCATTGTTTGGTTGATTATCAAAGATATCCTCAATTATGCAGTTAGAGGGGTTAGTGTTTGATCTAGAACAAATTTGCAAAGGTTTAGTTACTGTTTTACCTTTTTTGGGCTGATTTGGAACCATTTTCTTTTTTGTTTTAGGGACATCAATTCTTTTAGTTCTTAGATTGTATTGCATGTGCACCTCAAAGATGTTTGAGTCATATCCCTCTCTGGAGTCGAACGATTCTCCTCATTGGGTTTGGAACTGTTTAAGTATTTGGGCCTCTTAATCATCTTGGGACAAGAAAACTTCTCCTTCATCATCAAGCCCCATCAAATTAATTTGAGTATCTTCTTCTGGGCCTTCAGAGTGAGAAGTTTCTGCATAGTTCTCCTACAAAGGGGGTCTAATGTTTTCGTCAAGACCATTATTTCCATTGTTCTGGTTTTGATTTTTCCAAAAATTAGGAATTTCCCTGCATTAGCTTGTCAGCTATCCCATGGAGATTTCCTTTCAATTATCTCCACCATGTCTCCTAATATATCCATTCCCTTAATTATGGCATCTAACTTTTGTTCAAAGGGTGAGCTTTCTTCTTTTAATGGTATCCTCCTTTCACTCCTAGCCTTGGCTCTTTTGGATAGAAGGTTGGCTTCAACGCTAACTATTGTGCTTTGCATCTCTTCCAAAATCGGGGGGTTTCTTTCTCTCAGCTAGAAAGCCATATCAGAGTCAAATCCATCTGGGAATTTGATTAACGCTAAACTAGGTGGGGGCCTTATATCTAGTAGAAAAGCATTGTACAGACTGTTAAATCTAGTGCAATAGTCTTGGAGTGTTTCATGGGGTCCTCTTCTTAGGTTTTTGTATTCAGATAAAATCTGAACGTGATCTTTCCTTTTCACCAACTTATTCAAGAATTTCTAAGAGAGAGTTCTAGTGGTATCTATACTATTTCGTGTGAAGGCTTTGAACTGGGTTCTAGCTTCCTAGATAGACTTTGAACGAATATTCTCATTTGCACATCAACAGTATCTATTTCATAAATTTCAAAATAATCTGTCATCTTCTTGGTGTGTTGCTGGGCTATGTAGGTTCCAATGCTATCAAAAATAGTAATCTTACTTTGGTAGTCCTAGGGCATGGTACCTAAATTGGCTGGTAGTATTAGGAGAGCATATCTATTGGCCATTGCTACTGGTAATGGTGAAACAAAAGTTGGAGTTGGAGTAACAATGGATGTTTGAGTTATGGATGGAGACCTGGAAGTAATGGTCAAATGTGGAATGGTTTGAGCTTGAGAGATATGAGGGAATGATGATGAGCTTGGAGAAATAGAAGTGACTACATATTGATTAGGGGTTCCTTCAATGGTAAGATCAAATTGAGGTGAGTTCTACAAATGTCTATCAATTGACAAATTGGCTGCTTGGATCTCTAGTTCTTTGATGAACTCTGGGTCTTGGACTAGGTCTACTAACTCAGAGTCGGATAAAGTCCTAAACAAAGAGGTTCCAAGGTACTCATCAAAGGGTTGGTCTTCTAGGTAAATCCATTTAACGAGACAAGATGAGGATCTGAACGTGGGTTGAGGACTAGCATAAATTTCTTATCTTTTGAGAATTCTAGGGATCAGATTGGGGTTCTCAAACACTTATGGTGGATTGGGATCAAGATTGGCGCTAGTGTATCGAGTCCTTTCTGAACCCAGATTTCAAATTTTTTATGAATTTTCTTATTTTGTAATATATGTCAAGACAACTTTTATGACTTCTTTAAGATGGTTTTAGATTTAAAGTTTAAGTTTCTTAAAGATTTGTTTTGACTGAGGAATTGTTCTTTCCCGAGTATGGTTGCCACTATGCTATCACTCAAATTTTCCTTGAAGTTGTTAGAAGAAGGAAACGGGTCTAAGGTAACCACAAAGCAATCTTTCAAGTATAGAATCTAGCCAATCTATACTCAGAGACGACTCTCTCTTTATGATTTAGCTTTGTTTATGTGATATTAGGCTAGTTATGAAAGCTTGGAGAGTTTTGATTTTGTTCGGTGGTGGAATTAAGGAGAAGATGGAGAGAACAAGGTACTTCAAGCCATTGGGCTATGGAGTCAACTGGATGATGGATTAACTAGATCAGGTTGATTTAACAAAGGAGAAACTCATAGGGAAAGATAGCTAAACAAAAGAGAAATGATAGATTAAAATGGGTGAAATGGTTTTGAACAGAGAGGAAGGGAAAGTAAGAATCCTTCAACAGAGTCCAAGGTGAGGGAAAGTGGGTGCTCATTAACAAAAAGCAATTAGTTATTCTTTTTTAAATGGTCCCAGTGATAAACTATGAAATCAAAGAGCAGTTAAGAATTCCCTACCTATAATAGCTTGGAAGAAAACATTAAGAAAACAAATGATTTTAAAGACAAAATGCAGTAAAACTCTTTTTGAAATATAAATTTTCATTTTCATTCAGAAATGAAACACATATGAATATTTATTAAATCAGAAAACCGTAGAAACATAAGATATAGAATAATTATTTGTTTCTCAGTTGGCGCAGGTATCCTATAAAATCCCTTTACTTTATTACTTTGTTCTAGCTAGCCACGCAAAAAGTTGTTCAACAACAATTCAATTCCAAAAGTAAATTGTCTTCAAGAATGTCTAAGAATCCACCCACAGTACTTCAAATAAGGAAGTACTTATACAAAATTTACATCAAAATATCTTCCTAACTAAGAGAGATACATTCTAGTAAAATTAAATATCTTTTATATGAATATAAAGATAGATGGTCTCGAATGTAGAAGCAGAATGTGAATTGATTGTTGTTGTCATTGTTTTTGTTGAAGGAGCTGGAGGCAGGTCCTATAAATGTGCATCTTGCTGTCTTGCTCATAACTCTATACTGGATGATTGATTTTATCTTTTCACTGATACTCTTTCACCTGTGACTAATACTCTTTACATGTTTTACCATCATTCATCCTTTCTTACCAAAATGGACTATGGTAAATACTTCAATTTACTTCACTTTTTACCATGGTAAATCATAATATGTCTCTCATGATGGTCCACCAATCATCTATTGGCATTATTGTCCTTGTCAATTTTCTATAGGTTTCATCTCCTTCTGTATATTTTAAAAAATTAGGTTGCATTGGGAATCGGTGCTTCACTTCATGTTCAATGTAAAAAAAGGTTCTCTAAACCGTCATAGAGAACTTTCCCTATGGGGAATGCCTTGACTGCTGATGAACTGGCCTGACTATTAGCTTGTTGATGTAATTTATTAACATAATCATCTTGAAACATAAGCTTATCATTTATGACTAAAGGATTTGGGAGTCCTTTAATTTGCAAGATGTCAAACTTCCCCATGAATTCATCTATGTATTCCTGCATACTTTGACATCTTCTTTCCAAACCTTCCATCATATTTTTCTTGGTCAATACCTTATTTATTTCGAGGATGATAGCAGTCATATCATATATTTCTAATTTTTCCAACTGTTTCATGATTCTACTATTGAGAAAATTGATTAACTGGACTACTTCTTCAGGCTTTCTACCTAGTTCTTCCTTGGCTTTCTCAATCTCTTGAAAAGTAACTTTCACTTAGTCAATTTGTTCAAACATTATTTGAATTGATGACCAAATATCATTGATTCCATCAATGATATTGGTCCATAGTATGTTTTTTGATATCAGTCAAAGCCTTTTCAAATGTAAGGACCTTTTGCATTGTTTTAATCCGTTGGGTCAAGCCTTTGTTTTTTCTCATCTCTTCTACAAAATTGAATTTTGATATATCAATTTTTTGCTCTAAAGTAATGAATTTCTCTTTTAGTTTTTGCAGTTCAGTGACATGGAGCTTCATTTCCTCCATGGTCTTGATCAACTCTTTTGTGCTCTAATTTGATGTTCCTGCCTGAGATGTACCTATACTTGTTGCTTCTATCATTGTAGTTGTTGCCAAAGGGACATTCGGTGCTAAAGCAGTTGCCAACGTAGAAGGGACTGCTATAGAAACCACTAGCACTATAGTTTGACACTCTGTAGTCGACTCACTCCGCTTTGATTGTATTTCTTTCTCCAATTCTTGCTCTATCTCTTTTAGTAGCTCATTTAGCTTAAGATCCAGGTCCATAAGCTCTTCTTCATTTTTCTTGTAATTCACTTCAGTAGTCTGAGCATGCATGAGTGGTGGCAATTTCAACTACTTTCTCATTGCAGCTATATCTTCATTCTTTTTCTTTATTACACTCTCTGCGGCCTTGATATCCTTTGGGTTATGGCCCACCTTAATAATCAACTCCCCAATGATTTGATCATGTTGTCCTTTGCCTGTGAGGATGCATTTTCTAGTTGCAATTGGGCAGTAATGTTTCTTAGTGAATTTTTCAACCTATGTGCCATCATTGTCTTGCTAGTCAGTGTAGAATAAACCATCTCCCCTGTTTTCTTCTGTAGTTCTATCTGATCTATGCGATGGATTTCTTTAGCCATGACTTCAAAGTCATTTTTGAGGTATTCTACAAAGGAATTGGGCTATAACATTGTGGCCTTTAGAAAGCTCATTTGTATTTTTCCTTCCTTGATTTCAAAAGCTGACATCAATCTGGTTTGATTCGTAGGGCGCATCTTCAAGTATTGAGCATAGGCTTGGGCCTTCAGTTGTTCATTCTTGTACATTATCTCCTTGAATTTTCCTTTTATGTCTATGATCTTCTTAGATGAAGATGTGAAAGATGAAACTTCTACACTTTGTTGTCTTTCAAGCTCTTGCCTTTGTGAGCTAGAAGGTGCGCCACCTGTTGGGAATATATGTGCACTATCTCCACCTTCCTTTCTCAAACTTCCTATTGTTTCTTCAAAGAATTATTCCTCTAAATATGCATTTAGCCACTCCCTTTTAGCACCAGGCTGGTCTAGAGGACCACTGGAAGGGGTAGCTACTTCCCTATCTCCTTTCAAGTTCTTTTCCTCATTCAGAGGAGTCTGCGTAATCGAGGGATTACCCATATTAGCCTAAACTGGATGAGTTTGTGGTAGAGCTCTTTCTTTAGATATTTCAAGCTGCTCTAACATCTCTGGTTGTTCTGATGTTTGTGGTTGTCCTGATGTTGGATTACTTGCTCCCTAGTTTTGTTCCTATGATGGTTTTGTTATGGAGGCACCAGGCCTCTGTGTTTACTTTTGAGAAGTTCCTGCTATAGAGGTACTGGGTTTTTGTGCTAACCTTTGAGAACATTCTAAATGTACCTATTCAAAATATTATAGATCAAGTCTCTTCAATACATTTTTCATGACATTCTCTACCTCAACTTGATCACTATCCATTTGAACTAGAGTTCCTTCCCTCCATTCATCGATATTAGGATACTGTTCTATCTCAAGGACTCTATGATAGATATGGGGTGACAGCTTATGTTTCATTCTCCCATCACAAATGAAACCTTTTGGGTCATATCTCCAAGCAAATCTTTTCTTGAGTTTCATTGTTGTTTCTATGATTTATTTTTCTCTTTTCTCTACTTCTCTATTGTTGCATAGAAATGGACCTAAGTGATCTTTGATCCTTAACTAGGCTTTCTTCTTTGCCTTCGTGAAATAAATTTGGTCAGAGTTTAACATTTGCCTGTAATATTCTAGGCCAAACAGTCTCATAGGGACATACTTAGGCAGTTTGAAAGGAGGGACCTCATAGCCATAGATTCAGATCTCAGTGTGATTTTGGTACAAGTACCAGTCACCTATCTTTTACTTCTTTGATGATTGCAAAAATTTCTTGACCTCATCATTAATCCTAGGATGAGGATTTCTAGTCAGCATGGCGGTCACAAGGTGGACAAACTAGTCAATGAATTCATTGTATGAATAGGGACAAATATATGAATAGTGGAAGATGGAAGTCTAGAAAATGACTGATCTGGTATTACCTCTGGTATCAAGTTTAATCACAGAGAATGGGAATTTTTTAGACTGATAGTAAAGGAAAAAGTGATATATGAATGTAGAATACTTGAATAACTTTTCATCTTCCAGTCTCATGAAATGGTCATGGATTTTCTCAGCAGTGAAACCAACATAGTTGTATTTGACAGTAGCAGGCTGACCAGGGGTAAATATGGACATGAAAGCTAGCGTTAATAAATCAACAAATTGACTAGTATTAAAACCCATTACAAAAACAATCATATTAACAATGTTTTTGCCTGTCTCAATGAAAAAACATGTTAGATAGGGAGGAGGCTTTTTGGGTATGTGATCCTTGTCTATGAAAGTGTGGCAAAGGTGACTTAGTTTAGACTGAGACATTTTGGTGGACTTTTCAAGCAATTCCCCAAGGGAAATGGTGGTGAGGTTTTGACCAGGCTAAAACTATAGCATTTCATTGACTGAGTCTGCGGTAATTGTGAATAGAATAGTTTGATTGGGGGACATTATTGCTCTGAGGGTGGGATTATAATTGGCTTGACATTGATGGATAATGCCAGGGAAAATGTGCAGAGAAGGGAGCATATACCTTGGGAGATTTGATTCCTAAAGCCCTATGGTATTAGAGCCATTCATATAATTGTCTCGGCATTGACAAAATACTTTCAAGGATTTTTTATCATTCTCAAGGTCTTTTATTTGAAAATCTTTATCTGCTAAGGGTAGATGATCCAAATCTCTATGAGGAGTAATGATAGTAGGAACATTGAGGGCCACGGGGGTTTCCATTTCTTGTTTTTGTGGAGTCAGAGATGGAAGTGGGGTTTTTCAGTAGAGTTATTGAAACAGGGGGTCCTGGGAGTCTTCAATTTAAATTTCGCAACTGAGTTACAATGAATTTTGGGGTTTTCAATGTAATTTAAGTATTTATAGGGTTTCTGGAAGGAAACTAATCAATACCTATTTTTGAGTGATTGGAAATGGAGTTCTGGTTCACTAAGTTAAAATGGTGGATCGGAGAGGCATCGGACTGCAAATTCCAGGGTGGCTGACGGTTGGAATACAAGCTGGTTGACTTCATCTTCTAGTTGTATGCATGGGTTCATGGAATAAGGATGAAAACTATTTTAACTTTCTTTTTTATGCAAATTCAGAGCTTTTGGTGGGTTCGTGTCATGGATAGGTGGTGTCAGCTGAGGGGCGACTAGACATTTTGTTGATAGCGGGAGACGGTAAGCGGGTTTCATCGCACCACTATTGGATGGTAAGTGGTATTGGGGAGGGACTGTGTGATTCCATACATTGCTTTACACACAGCATGGGTAATATTCATGAAACCGCTCACCATCACACACTAAAAGTTGACCACAAAGGCCCATGCGATATGCGTGATGACTCTTAGATCTGCGGGATCTGATCAGATTGTGGTCGAGGAGGTGAAGCGACTGGTAGATATGGAAGGCAGGCCTGATATAAATTAATGAGACTAATCATACGGAGGTTGATTTAATTGGTTATAGAGTTATTAACTAGTCCAAATGACCTAATTAATCCTCATTAAATGGTGGTGAGGTTGAGTTATTGACTGACTACAGATTATTTAATTAATCACATTTATTTATTTGTTTTATGGTTATATTTAACTGAGGGGTGGGATATATAACTATTTGGGGTCTTGTATAATAATATAATATGGACATGGGTAATTTGTTTTATTGGGGAATTATATAATAAAACATTAGTGGTTAATATGACAAAAATGAATGGGAAAGTGCTAAATCCAATGTTTTCCAAAAGTATTTTATCATATAACATATTACTTAGGCTAAAGCGTATAAAAGGGTTTTTATGAAGTTTTATTTCAATTTCCCTAAGTAGAGTATTAATTTACTTAGGAAATTTTTTATCAAAGTAATGACTGATGCTATTGGGTGGTAATGTTGATGAAAGGGGCTTAAGTACTTTAGGCATTTCCAATTATTGTGCCGAGGGTCCGGTCCCTCCAAAAGTCAGAGAAATTCTCTGAGCCCCTTTAACTTTGGCAATTACCTTTAACACTTATGGAATTAGTGAAAATTTAAGGAAAGTGAATGGGGAAGTTAATTATTGTGACTTTGAAAGTTGATGTTCCTTCCACATGATACATGCCTTTTCCAAGTGATGAAAGTTAAAGATTTAAACATTTAAACTTATCATTCACCACACATTTATTCTGCAACAATCATCTGCTTACCCTACCAACTTTATCCTAGCATTTTCACTTCTTTATTAGAGTGCACTTAGACTGACAAACCCTTATCAAACTTTCTTTATTTTACATGTGATGCCTATCTAAGGCTACACTTATTACATCTACGGGCTCAGATTAATCTGTTGAGCTCCATTTTGACTCTACCTATCTACTTATCTCCCAAGTTTGCACTGTTTGGTCAGATCTTTATTCTCTATTTCTAAAACATGAAATTTATAGCATGAAATAACCAAGTTTAAACTATTTGGTTACTATGGATTATGGCATAGGAAACAAGTTGCACACAATCATTATTGTACAAAGTAAAATAGTAGTGGCATTTGGTCTTGCACACTTTCATGGTCTTTTATTTTTATTGGGGTTTATGTTATTTCATTTTTTGACCTCTTTTTTATTCTTTTTACCCTTTTATTATTTTTATAGGGTATACCCTCTTTACATTTTTTAATTTTTTCATTTTTTGATTTTTTTTTTTTTGAAATATGGAAAACCTTTACAACAAGTAAAGGTATGAACATAGTTCAAAGCTAAACCAAGTCAATCATGATATATGACACCTATTGGTATAGGGGCATAATAGGTTCATTTTTAAATTTTTGTTGCAATATGTCAAATTGTCTTAAGCTAAGATTTTAAAAGCATTATATTTTTAGCATTCAAAAATGAAATTACTCTTGCTATAACGACTCTATTATTTAGATGTTTATTTTTAATTTTTTTTTAGTCATAATTTTTTTCCATAATTGCATGGTTGAAATATGTTGAAAAATTAAGGTTTTTTTGTAGTCATGATCTTTCGTTTTAATTCCATGGTTGAGAATTTGTCAAAATTTTAAGGTTTTTCTCAGTCATGATATTTTATCTTTAATGTTAGGGTGGAAAGTATTTTTTCTTAACACCATGGCTGAAAATTGTTGAAATTTTAAGGCTTTTCAAAGATATGATATTCTGTCATTAATGTCATGCTTGGAAATCATTGCAATTTTAAAGCTTTTTAGAGATGTGATATTCTATCTTTAATGTCATGCTTGAAAATCATTAGAATTTTAAGGTTTTTCAGAAATATGATATTTTATTGTTAACGCCATTATTAAAAAAATGTTGAGAATATACCCCAAAATAAAAGATGTTATTCTAGTATCAACACTTTTCATTTTCAAGGTGTTTCTTGCACCAAAAAAATTGAATTTTACCACCATTTTTAAAAAATATTAAAAATTTACCTCGAAAAAAAATGATATTCCAACATCAATTCTTTTCACTTTCAGGTTGTTTTCATGTTTTTTAGGGGTTTTTTGGCTTGAGTTATCATTTTGAATTTATATTTCATGTTTGATAGATTACTTTATTCAATGGAAAGAAGAATGCTACAGTTAAAAAAGAGGGAGAGAAACTTACATGCAAATGTGGTTCAAAAGATGACAATGATGAAAAATTCGAGGGCCAGAAGAAGAAGACTGTTGTAGCTATTCAGAAAGGTTTGGAGTCACACTCCCCTCAAAACTAGTCACCTCAAAACTATTTAAAACCCTCATTCAAGCTCTTCTACTATCAACATTCAAGAGGTCCTGATGATGTATCCCTGTTGGGATTTGAAATGTTGATGGAAAATGGCTTTTACTATGGGTTCTTTGATTACTAAGTTAGAAGCTATAAACCACAAATGTATTAAATCCAAAATGATGAAAAATATTATTGGAAATTACATCCAGAATTGAGAACAAAGAAGTTTAATAACAAGGGAAAACAAAATGCTACTGCTATAACTCAACAAGATCTAGTATATGATTTAAGAGATGAAACTAAAACCACAGCCATGTGGTTGAAAGGTATAGTGTCGAATGTAAGTGCTAGTTCTTCTAACGAGCCTTTTGAATCTAAAAATAATAAAGAAGGAACTGATCTTTTTCATATCGGGGTGTTTACAAAACATACAAAGTTTGATACATTATTTGATAGTGAATCTCAAGTCAATCTTATTTATGAAACAATTGTCAAGAACCTTAATTTAGAAACTACACCTCAAGAAAAACCTTACCCTTTGTGTTGGGTATGTGATGATGCCAAATTGCAAGTGACAAGAAAATGTAAACTAAAATTTTTCATCACTAGTAATTTGATGGATGAGCTTGAGCTTGATGTTGTACGACTTGACATTCATCATATTGTCTTAGGGAGTCCATATCTATATGATTGAAAATCCATATTCTATTGTCATGAGAACAAGTATCATATTTTCAAATATGGAGTTGAATATATTGTTAAAGCACATCTAAAGAAGATGAACTTATCTATTGTTAGTGCACGACATAAAGGCTTCATAATTCTTGTAAGGATTTTGTGTTATTGATGATGAAAGCTAAAGATATTGTTGAATCTAAAGCTTTGCTAGGATATAATGTTAAACTCAAGAATCAATTGGTTGAAGTAACTACAAGGAAAATACCTTCTTGAAGAGGTTATAATGAAGGCTTTTAGTATTATAAATTTATCTAACTTTATGAAAAAACATCCACTAAGGCACTTTTTTTGGGAACAAATGTTTTAGTAGAGCTTATAATAAAACTTCATCGAAACTGAAAAAAATGTGGGCGATCGAAGCTTTTAGTGGATTTTTTTGTTGGTGCGCTTTATGGAAAAAGCAGCTTCAGTGCGCTACTTATAGAAACACATCAGGATTCATACATAATTAAATGCACAGATGTGTTTAATAGAAAGAGCATCAAAACTTGAAATGTATACCACATTGGTACTTACAACACCAAGAAAATCTGGTGCATTCGACTAAAAGAGCACTAAACTTTGAAACATATACCATGTTGGTGCTTATATAAAAAAACCTTAGACTTTTTGTAATGAAGTAGTGGTTCCGGGGCATGCAAAAAATAGATGTAGTTATAGGTTTTTCTCTTAAACATGCAAAAATAACAAGTCTTGTTTACATCAACACGCCGGTGTATTTTTTATATAGCGAGTCTGATGTTGTTAATTTTAATAGTGCACTGGGAATGTAAATAATATTTTGTAGAACTAGGGGGTGTTCATTCTATGAAATCACTAGTGCATTAAGAGCTACAATTCATCGGGGAATTAATGTTGGGTCGTGTTCTATTCTTTCCACATAGTTAACAGGGGGTTTGAGGGGTACCCGTAAACACACTTCATGGGGTCCGGGCCAGCGCCTCAGAAAATTTTGGTTTTGGACCCTATGTTAGGTTGCGCGGACCCACCTATAGTTTCGTGCATGATTTTCACACATGTTTTTTGGGCGTGGTGGTTTTTGGTCCATGGTATTGGATGCTTCGGCATGTATAAATATGTATTGTAACATTGAAAGGAACATAATGAAAAATTAAGCTAGTAGTCCCGATTTTGGGATCGAGTGGGAAATCTCTGTGTATATGTGTTTTATGTGTTATGCTCTCGCATTTTTATTTTTTCCTGTGATTTAGAATTCATATGCAGGTGATTTTTGTATGGGGTTAAAAACTACATTTGGTATCAGAGTTGTTTTGGCTTCAAGGGGATGCCTTTGTTGCTGAGGGGTTTCGCTCGGGCCTGTGGTAGACCCTGTTCAGTGGGAGATCTACGAGATCGATTCTAGTGGTGAAAGAAGATGGCGAGCAGTGGAAAGATAGAGATTAAGAAGTTCAATGGTCAAATTTTTGAGTTGTGGAAACTCAAGATGGAGGATCTGTTGGTGGATAAAGATTAGTGGATCGCGGTAGATCCAGGTAC
Source organism: Pinus taeda (assembly GCA_000404065.3). Taxonomy (NCBI): domain Eukaryota; kingdom Viridiplantae; phylum Streptophyta; class Pinopsida; order Pinales; family Pinaceae; genus Pinus; species Pinus taeda. Next base: position 92,072 of record APFE030478386.1, read on the forward strand.
TAAACCAATGGGAGTGACTGATGAAGAATGGAAGAAGTTGGATCGGAAGGCAAAGAGCACAATAGGATTGTATGTCTCAGATTCAGTATTGTTGAATGTATCATGGGAAGCTACAGCGAAGGCTCTGTGGGACAAGTTAGGGACTGTGTACCAATCTGAGTCTCTGGAGAATAAACTATTCCTGCAAAAAAAGCTATATAACCTGAGGATGAAAGATGGAGACTCGGTGACAGAGCATCTAAATGCGTTCAATACTGTGGTAAGTTAGTTATCATCTATTGATATTAAAATTTCAGATGAAGATAAGTGCATCAGTTTGTTGTGTTCTCTACCAGATTCGTGGGATAGTCTGTTTATTGCAATAGGTAGTAATGCAACTGCTTTGTAGTCTGATGAAATAGTCTTAGCCTTGCCGATAGAGGAGATGAGACGGAAAAATATGGACAACCAGAATGGTGATGCCTTGTCTGTACGAGGATGGTACCAAAACAAAAACAAAAATAAGTCATCGAGTGAGACATCTAAATCTCCAAGAAAACCTATAAAGGTGGTGTGTTGGAAATGTGGTAAGGAAGGGCACTTCAGAAGGGATTGTAAATCTAAAGCTCCTAATAAAGGAAAGGGATCTGATGATGCTCCTTCTGCAAAGGCAAAAATGACCTCAGATGAAGGTGGGGACGTGTACTTGGCTTCTTCAAGTACACATGTAGATCAAGAGGCATGGTTAATTGACGTAGGTGCATCCTTTCACTTCACTCCCCATAGAGAGTGGTTTTGTGAGTATGATAAATACGATGGTGGTGATGTCTTCTTACGAGATGATAGGAAGGCTAGAATCATTGGCCATGGAAAAGTAAAGTTGAAGTTGCAAGGTGGAAGGGTTAGAACCCTTCTGGGTGTTCTGCATATTCTTGCATTGGCCAGAAATTTGATTTTTGTAAGCAAGTTGGATGATGCAGGTGTAAAGACAATGTTCGAGAAGGATACCTGCAAGATGGTTCAAGAAGCACTGGTATTGATGCGGGGAGTTCGGATTGGAACTTTGTACAAGCTGTAAGGTAACACTGTTGTTGATGGGTGCAATAGTTCTATGGTTCCTGAAAATGGAGCAGAAAATCTAGTGGTCTCTGGGGAGAAGACCATGCTGTCGCATCAAAGGCTTGGACATATTAGAGAGAAGGGCCTTCGAATACTTCATGGTAAAGGTATGGTAGAAGGTATGAGTAATAGTTCTTTGGATTTTGATTTCTGTGAAAATT
>APFE030478389.1:9268-20785 GCA_000404065.3 Pinus taeda
ATTATTATTTTTTGGGATTTTATATAATTTTAATAGCAAATAGGGATGGGAAAGTAGCTAGGGAGCTATATAGTAGAATTAGGAGTTAATATGACTTGGTGAGGTGGAGATGTAAGGGAAATGATGCCAAGTTCAAGATTTGGAACTTAAACATGTGATTTAAATAGGATATGGAGAAATGATTTTACACAAGAAATGTGGCTTCTTTTCATTGAGGAAGTCAAAACTTGACTTGGTACTTTACAGAAATGAGCTGAAAGCAGGACTTGTTGGGGAAATCCCAAGGTCCTTTAGGGGAATGTTAGTTAGAGATTTTTTGGGGAAGTGAAGGGGAGTTAGACATGCTTCCAGAATTTTTCCATCAAAACATTGCTTTGCTACCTCTGTCACTGATGAGATAACCCTCTTTGTCAAGGTCAAAACTGAATATGATCTTGCTTCTGCAACTCCAGGCTACCTACCCAGCCTAGTACACCCAACATTTTTTGTTATTTCAGGGAGGATGCACTTAGACTAGCACACTCTCATGGACATTTCTTTGGCCTCTATAGCAAATATGGAACATTGCAGCATGCAAAGTATGACATATTTGGCATGTAAAAATGTCGATCATGAAAGATGAATACCTGCTGCAACAGGAGGCTAACAATGGCTCCACTTGGGGATGGCTTTTCCTTGTGAAAAGTCAAGAACAACAGGTCAGAATGCCCTAGTCTTTAGTTGTTTCTGTATTCTTGCAAAATTCCCTTTGCTGGATGCCTTATTTATGAACATGACAGCAGACTTGAAGAGCTTAGGGCCTTCACTTCGAGCTTCAACTGTAGCAAGCTTGCCATCCAAACAAAAAACTAAAATCCTACCTACCTACTCTAATCAACACCTACTCTGCTGTTAGGTAAAATCAAATAGCTAGTGCAACCACTTAAGCAACTGTAGAAGGAAATGAACTAGCTGACTATTTGTTAATGAGATTGGAAGCACTATTTGGTCAGGTGTCCCCATAATCAAAATTGTGACATAGAAAGGCCGCTGCTGATATATTTGGTCCTCACAGAGAAAGTATGTAAAAGAATCTGAGTTGAGAAGAAGTTCCATGTAGTCTGCTATAGGATCAATAAAAACATCATGTGGGGCAGTTTCTTCAGGGGCTTCTTGATCTGATGGAACAACTACATCCTCAGTAATAAACCCTGCAACTAATTCTTCAGTCTTTGCCTTGAAAGAAAGATTATCCTCAATATGTAAGTCATAAGGTAGTACCATTTCCTTATGACTTGGGGAAGGAAGATTTTGAAAAAATTCTTTAGGATCACGAAATTTATATGACTGAATTTGAGAATGCAAAAGTTCAATTTCATTTTCATATCTTTCAACAACTAAATCAAGGAAAAGGTTATGCGGGCGTCCTGCTCTTTTTAACAACACCAATCTAAAAAATTCTTCATCAAGCTCAAATTCTGATAAACTCTCCCTGAATTCATCTAAAGCTTCATCAAATGAAAGATCTTCCACGAACCCGATCATCCTATCTTACTGTTAATTCTTTGGAATATGGACTACTTGGTTGTAGAATTGGTTCGTTCCTCAGTGGAGTCTCAATTGAAAACGAAGTGGAGTCGCCAGGTGGATGCCTTAACTTTGAAGTGCCTGATCTCTGTCCACCATCAAATATCAGAATTAAACATGCAAAAGTTCTGAAGAAAAGGAGCACTTTCTCCAGAAAACAAGATTTCCTCTTTGGAGCCAATTTCTATACTGTTTCTTTTGGGATTTTCCTAATTTTTTTTTTTTGGCTAGAAGGAAACCTTTGCAGGTCAGACTCTATCCTAGTGGAGCTTTCCAACTTTATTTGTGAAATTATCTGAGGAAGTTCCCTAGTGGAGTTGCCATTATGTTAACACTCAGGTTGTCCCTAAGCTCCTGAAGGGATACGGCCGAGGTAACCACAAACCAATCTTTGGACTGCAGGTTCTAGCCCACCTGCAATTAGAGAGGGCTCCCTCTTGATGATTTAGCTTTGTTGATGATGATTTTAGGCTAGTTATTGGGTTCAAGGGCTTTTGTATTGTGTTTGGGTGGAAGGAGGATGCTTGCAAGTAGAGAGGCAATGCATAGTGTGACAAGTTTCAAACCATTGGGCGTGGAGTCGTGGAGTAAGGCTGATGGTGTGTTTTCTTGGTCACAAGAGGAAAGAGGGGCAAGGTAGCTACTCATGAAACAATACTCAGGCTAAATGAAGATGGATTGAAGGTTAAGGAATGAGAGGCAACAAAGAATCTCTCAATCAGGTTAGCATAAGGAAGATAAACGAGCCCTACGTGGGAGCAGCTAAGAATTCCAAGATAACAGTCATTCATATATGAAATAGAGCAAATATGAGCCATAAGGAATCCATATTTATTATTAAATCAAGAGGAAAACATTAAGAAGGCACAGAAACTGAGCATAGAGTGCATGTAAGCAAATTCTAGACCAAACTTTTGTTCTGTGGCTTAAGCATATGTGAAATTGAAATAAAAGAGGTAAGGAATACTTATTGATTCATAAAACAACACAAGGTTTCCCTCATTCACTCTTCAGGGACATTAACAACACATCAAACAGTCCATTCTCCAAGCTTTCAGCAATCTTTGATTATATAAAACATGTCAGATACAGAGCGAGTCTCTCTTGGAGTGCATTTACAAACCAAGCAACCAAGCAACCAACCCCAAATACATTCTATGAGGGGATACATATACAAAAAGGAGATACAAAATATCTAGAGGATGAGTTATTAACTCATAAATTTTTTCACCAACTCCTAAGGAGTGGTTGGTGAAGAAGTGCGTGCCGAAGTAAATACAAAATACCAGCTGTTCTCTTCTGTCAGAAAATGTTGACTTTCCAGTTCATTTGAGTCGGCTGAGGCTATGTTTTCAAAATCCGGGCTTTTTGGGCTTGCTGTTCCAGCCCTTTGCTCTGTTATTGATTTGACCTGTTCCACCTGTTCTTTCATGTGCTCTATCCAGTGCTTACCTTTGACCTGCAGCTGACATGGCATTTGAAAATTGAAAAAGGGACCAAAGACTAATATCACCTAGGTAAAATGGCCAGCATTGCTTGCCACGAATATTCAGGAGGAAGCTGATGCCTTTGTATTTTGATGAGTGTCTCATCCACTTCTATATACTTGTAATAATTATGAGGCATCTCAAACAGGTGGTTGACTTCATGTTCCATGAAAAATAAGTTTTCCAACTTATCATAGAGAGTCTGTCCTGTAGGAGGTCCTGCTGGCGCTGAAGAACTCGACGAAGCAGTGAGCTGATTTGTGACATAATTATTGAGCCTGGTTGCATATTGGTCACGTGTCAATAACTTTCCAGTGTTGGTTAATAAGCTGGGCAATCCTCTAGTCTGCAGTGCTGCAAGCTTTATTTCAAAATTATCTACATCCCTTTGGATTTCCCGACATCTTGCTTCTAGAGTTTGAATAAGACTTCTTAGAGTCAGCACTTTCTTGGCTGTCAGTATGGCATATGTTCTGTTCATAATCTGTAATGCTGCCAGTTCCTCCCTGGTTTGATGATTTAGGAAGTTAATCATTTTGTTGGCCTGCTCAGGCATGTTTCCCAATGCTGTTTTGGCTCTCTGAGTTTCAAACCGAGCTTTGCCAATTAGTTCCACCTATTCATACATGGCTTGAATTGACCTCCATTGGCCATTGATTGATTGATTTATCTTGGCCCACAAAATATTTTTTATTTTAATCAGGGTTTTGTCTAAAGCTAGCACTTTCTCTAAGGCCTTAATTTTTTCATTCAGGGCCTTAGTTTCCCTGGTTTTTTCAGCTACTGTCATTTTAGACTTGTCATACTTTTCTTCAAGATTGGCCAATTTCTCTTTGGCCTCTTTTATCTCTGTAGCTTGAAGCTCAAGCTCCTTGACAACTTTCATCATTTATTCCATGCTCATGCTTGATTCAGATGCTGTTGTAGTTGCTGCTGGTGTTGTTGCTGGGATTGTTGCTGACGTGTAGGAGGAGCAGGGACATTAGCTGGAACTGCTGGAGGTGGCTGGGAGGCTGCTTCTCCTTGCTTACTTTGGGATTCTCTTGCTAATTCTTCCTCCATCTGGATTACTCTTTGATTCATTTTCATCAACAAATCCAATGCATCTTCAGTTTCTTTCTCTTATTCTAATTCTGCAGTTTGAGGGTGTTCAGTAGGAGGCAACCTCAATCGCTTTCTCAATGCAACAATATCATCATTCTTCTTCTTCATAAGGGCTCTCACACCCTTAGGATCCCTAGGATCATGTCCCAGGTCAACAATAATGTCCTCCAACGTTTTGATTCTATTATCTTTAGCTGTGGAGGACATTCTTTCCAAATCTAACTGAATGTTAGTGTTCTTTAATGATTCTTTTAACTCATGAGTCAGTGTGGCCTTGTCTGCTAGAGTAGCATAGACCATCTCACCAGTCTTCTTGTGTAGCTCAATTTGGTCCATGGGGTGGATGTCTTTAGCCATGACCTACAAATTTGTTCTGACATAGTCTACAGCCGTCTGAGGCTCCTAAACTTTGGGCTTGAAATGGCTGAATATCATTTTCTCTTCCTTGATATCATATGCTGCCATCAATATTTCCTGTTTGGCAGGTGTTGCTTTTAGGAACTGGTCATATAATTGCATTCTTAGTAGCTAATTTTGAGCTTTGATCTCTTTGAAGCTGGCTTTGACGCTAGCTGGTCTCTTGCTTTGTTGTGTGGAGGAAAACGCTGTCTGTCTAGCTCTTGTTGGAAAGAGCTAGTAGGTGTTTGCTGGCTTCCCTCTTTGTCTTGCCTTGGGCCTTTGAGGATCTCTTCACTGATTTCCTCCTCAAATGGAGAATCAACTCTTTGCCTCTTAGGTTTTGGCTGTTGTGTGGATCCACTGGCAGGTGTGGAATCTTCTCTGTCATGTTTTTTGCCTCTTTCCTCATGGGCAGGAGTCTGTAAAACTGGCATTTGGGGTGCCTCTGTTTGCTATGGAGGAGCCTGTTCTTGGGACTGCTCCTTCGAAGTAGCAGGCAGTTATGTAGTCAGCTGTTCTATATCCATTGGCTCTTTGCTTTTTGTTGTACCTGTTGTTGGTGAAGATGGTTCTTGGCCGTGTTGTGCAGCTGCAGCAACTGATGTGCCCTCTCCAATTTGCTGTGGTGATTCGAATGTTACCTGCTCACAAGAATCTAAGTCAAGAGTTTTCTCAAGGTCTTTAACATTTTTCTCCATAATTTCCTCCTGAGTGAATTCTTCAACTAAAGTGCCTTGTGCCCACGCATCTTGATTAGCATATTGTTCAAAGTGTGGGATTTTGCAGTGTTTATAGGGTGTCAATCTATTTTTAAATCTCTAGCATTAATAAAGCCAAGTGGGTCATAAGGGACCCACCAGAAGCTCCTCTTCAACTTAAGTTGATCCTTCAGTATTAGGTCATCATCTTGCCAACCTTCCTTCCTGTTCATGATAAAGGGGCCTAGGTGGTCTTTAAATTTCAGGCGAGCCTTCTTCTTGGTGCTGTGAAAATGAGTCAGATCTGAATTGATAATCTGCCTGTAGTATTCCAAGGCAAATAGCCTCATTGGTACATATCTTGGGAGCCTGTAAGGACAAAGCTCACAACCATAAATTCTGATGACAGTGTGATCCTGGTATAGATACCAATCACCTAATTTGTAGCTCTTAGATAGCTGCAATATCTTCTGCATTTCATAAGATATTCTAGGAGGAGGAGTTTTCATTAAGAGGCAGGAGACTGGATAAACAAACTGGTCAATAAATTCACAGTAAAAGTATGGAGAATGCTGGACCTGATGGAATACTGATGACCAGAGGACAACAAATCTTCTTTCTCCTTTTGGATCCAATTTCTTGATAGGACACTGGAAGCTTTCAGACTGATAACACATGAACAAATGGTAGATGTATGAGGAATATTTGAAGACTCCCTCTCTATTTAGCTTTGTGAGCTGGTCATGAATTTTGTTTGCTATGAACTTGGCATAGTTATACTTGATAGAAGGAGGATGCCCTTGGTTGAAGGAAGACAACAGAACAAACACTGCCTCATCCACATGTTCACTTGATTTGAGGCCTAACACAAAGGATATCATGTCTACTAGTAGCTTGCCAACCTCATTGAAATGGTCATATAGGAATGGAGATGACTCCTTAGGTTGGCAATTTGCCTTCATAAATGTCTTAGCGATTCTTTCAATCTTGGGATCAAGGGAAGAGGAGGCATCCTCCAGCAAGTGGTTCATGGAGAAAGGATATAATAGCTGCGTTTGTTTGAAATTTAACATCTGGTTGATTGAGTCAGGAGTGATATAAAAAAGTATGCTCCTAGATGGAGACTTGACAACCCTATGTTTGGTTCATAATTTGAACCACACAGGTGAATAATCTCTGGAAAGACATTGACAGAAGGGAGGAAATAATGTGGGAAATTAGACTCCCATATTCCATACGTGTCAGAGTTTTTAAGGAAGCTGTTTCTTAACTGGCATTAGGTATGCAAATGATTCCTGTCCACAACTATATCTTGAATAAGATAATCATTGTCAGCCAGGGCCATTGCCTCAAGCTCTTTGTTTGATGAATTCATGGGAGTGATGTCTGGAGCTAATGGAGTGGCCATTTTGAACCTTTCTATATTTTCACTTGGAGTGAAGATTAGTGAGAGAGAAAACTAAGGACAATCACTTTTGAGTATTTGCAAAGGAGCTGGAAAATGTGTTGGACTGAGGCAGTAGTCTTCACTGTCTGTAGCTTATGATAGAGGAAGCCAATTCGCAGAATTCAAGTAAGCTTTTCCTCTCTTTGATAATTTCACTGGGTTAATGGACTATGTGGGTAAACTGCAGAGGAAACAGGGATGATTTTTGAGCTAAATATGAGATTATTACAGAAGATTATGGTAACAGGGGGAATGCATGGCCATATGAAGCTTCCACCAGAAATATGAACATTTAACCCATGATTTTACGGTGAAATTCGTAAGTGGGCGCGGGTTCACAGAGCATTCTTCAAATAAAGGGTTGATTGGAGAAATTTGGGCAACATTCAAGTGCTTTGGTGTCTTTAGTTTGGTAATTTGTAGAGTTTTATGCAAGTGAAAACAGAGCAAAATGGTGAAAACATGGGCAAATAGGTGATTTTGGGCAAATACCTGGTTTCAACGGCGCCGAGGGTGGACAAGCTGATGCGATAGCTAGCTACGGAGTTGAATTGCAGGCTGCAGCAGCTTGGTTGGCCGATTTCGAGCTCTGGGAGTGAAAATGGTAAAAACAGCAGACGAGAGCTTTACAAATGGAGCAGTAAAAATGAAATAAAACGGTCATTTGCGCGCTTTTTATGCAAAAATGACATTTTGGCGCTTTCACGGGATGACATCGGCATGGATGGGTGATGTGGCATCTGATAGAGTGGTGACATGGCAGTGACATGATTGCAAGGCACGGGCAGGATAGGGATGAAATGGCGGTAACGTGGCAGAGCGCTGGCGGGGCGAAGATGACATAATGGGGGAGGATGTGGCACCGACGTCACATAGGGGAGGCGGTTTCTGGTTTGTCTCGCACCGCTTTTTCACAGAAGCGGTTTCAGAAGTGTGGGCTCCACCATAGCCAGGAGGGTGATGCATGGTAGGAGTACGACGGGAAAACTGCCCATCTCTCGGACGCTAACCCTTGGCACATCGGGGCAGGAAAAGACCCGCCCACCGTAGATCTAAGGTGTGCCAGATCTAACGGCCGACGGGACAGGTAAGGTTGTAGAGGGTTAGGGACGGGGCCCGCGTGCAGTTTAATATTTCTTTATTCATGCAGTGGGGGGGGAAACATTAGAAATGTGGGTTTTATGGTTTAAATGTGCGCTCAGACCATGGTTATTCATTGATTAAATATCAATGAAACCCAAAATGTAATGCATGCACGGAGTATGGTATGGTTTTATGCGCGTGGGTGGGGGGTTAATATGATTATTTAGCTAACCAATAGTTAAATAAATCTAAAATGAACACGGAAGGGCTAACAATGAGTCCCAAGTGGACCTAATGTTTCCCGACTTACATTTATATAGATATATTTCTATGGGGTAGGGTATTATTATTTTTTGGGATTTTATATAGTTTTAATAGCAAATAGGGATGGGAAAGTAGTTAGGGAGCTATATAGTAGAATTAGGAGTTAATATGACTTGGCGAGGTGGATATGTAAGGGAAATGATGCCAAGTTCAAGATCTGGAACTTAAACATGTGATTTAAATAGGATATGGAGAAATGATTTTACACAAGAAATGTGGCTTCTTTTCATTGAGGAAAGTCAAAACTTGACTTGATACTTTACACAAATGAGCTAAAAGCAGGACTTGTTGGGGAAATTCTAAGGTCCTTTAGGGGAATGTTAGTTAGAGATTTTTTGGGGAAGTGAAGCGGAGTTAGACATGCTTCCAGAATTCTGCCCTCAAAACACTGCTTTTCTACCTCTGTCATTGATGAGATAACCCTCTTTGTCAAGGTCAAAACTGAAGATGATCTTGCGTCTGCAACTCCAGGCTACCTACGCAGCCTAGTACACCTAGCATTTTTCGTTATTTCAGGAAGGGTGCACTTAGACTAGCACACTCTCATGGACATTTCTTTGGCCTCTATAGCAAATATGGAACATTGCAACATGCAAAGTATGACATATTTGGTATGTAAAAATGTCGATCATGAAAGATGAATACCTGCTGCAGCAGGAGGCTAACAGAATGTATTGGGTATAAATTACATTTTTGTTTGTTTATATGATGCACAAACATATATGATTGTGTTGATTAAGTGAATATAAGATAAAGTATCTGTTTAGGTGAAGTTAACTAATAGTTATAAGAAGATAAGTAAGATCTGTGGTGTAACTTGAGGAAATAGCACAGATCGCTAACTTAGTAGCACGAAATCTCCTCAACCATTGGTTAGGGCTACGTGAAGGCGATTATAGCAAATCGCGAAGGCTTCGCAGGTTAAGGCAGTGCGCAAAGTAACCTGTGTGAAGGTATTCACAGTTGGACTAAATCGACCGCTCAGGCATCTCAAGGGTGCGAAAACTTGGTTCCAGCATCCCCCCATACTGCTTTGGGTGAGACCTCAGTCTGCGCTTCGCGAGCTGTTACTGAAAGGGCCTGTAGTGTAGGGATTTGTTTTGCTAATTAACTTCGAACCTGGGTCAGGCCCCCTCAAGCCTTTTTTGTCTCCTCAGTCTGTTCATCTCCCTCAAGAGGATACTACTGACCCTCATCATGTGGCTCTTCCTCCTCTAAATCATGTTCATCCTACTCCTTATATTTTCCACTGGCTTTGCCATGCTACGAAGTGTCCACCTCTTCTCCTTCTATTTCACTATCTCGTGTTACCTCCAATGGGGTCATCCATTCTTCGGTCCATTCATCTATCTAGGCCACAAGATAGTATCCAGTCACCATATATGGCAAGGCATGCCATTTCTTCTTTGCATCCCTACGCGCCTGTATGTGCACCTTGTGAAAATCTTCTTTGAACTTTGCCACAGAGCTATAGTGCTTGTATAAGCTCAAAGAGAGTCGGGGGTGCTAGTTTACTAGCACGTGTAAATCCATGTGGTACATTAAAAAAATATTATGTTATATTGTGTACACGGTGCGTGTTAGGATATTCCAACACATAGGAATAGTTAAGTATAACTTGGTCTAGTATAGAGTTAGGTAAAGTGTGTTTCTTTACTATGCACATTTGTAACTTACAATCCGACGATCACGATATGTAGTGATCTGACGGTTCATTCTCTCCTCGGTATTACCGACACTTGATCCGTGGCTTAATACCCGATTGGTCCATGAATTCTATTTAAAGTGCATGGAGGCTCATTTGTAGGTTAACCATTCACGAGAGAAGCTTATGTAAATTTTCATTCTTTTATTAATAAATTGCTTGAAGTGGCCGGGTTGGCTTAGGCCGTGGACTGTTTCCCTCTTTGAGGGTTTTAACCACGTCAAAATATTGGTGTATTGATCTGTGATCTGTTTGTGAGCGGTGTCCTTTGGTGTTCTGTCTGAGGAACTTACCTTGTAAATTCCTACATGGTATCAGAGCTATTTGAGGGCCGCGTCCATTGGTGATCCAAATCTGAAGCCAGTAGAACTGCATGCGGCTGTCGTTTCCTAGATCTACTGTTTCTGACTGCTTTCGGGCCAAGAGGATTGCTCTGTTGTGTTTGGTGCATCTGTTCCAGTGAGGAACCCCTTTCGTTTCACGCGAAAAGGTTTCCGGTAGCCCTATCTGCGTCATTTTTAAGATCTGGAAGGTATACAGTGTTTATCTGCGGTTTATTGTTATTTTCTCTCTGGTTATTTCGGTTTCTGTTTATTTAGCCTTTTTTATTACCGGATCTATACCTTTCATTTCTGCGAATGCTCTTTGCCCTACGACTCTGTGTGATCTGGGCAAATCAGAAACAGAAAGGAATTTTTTTTTCTCTCATGCGTATGCTCTTTTCCCTGCGCCTTAGTGTGATCTCGGAAAATCAGAAATTTTGAGGAAAATATTTAGTTTCCGGGTAAAGCTAACTTTAAGCCGTAAGGCTTTTTTTTTTGTATGTTCGTGTTGGGTTTTGTGTTTTTGTTTTGTGGGAATAAAAAGAGCTTTCTCAAGCAAGCACACAATCTAAAGTTTCAGTGACCAAAAGAAAACAAAGCCTCCCCCTCCCTCTCTCTCTCTCTCAAACTTTTTGTATAGCTCACTTGGTTCAAAGCTAATTTATGAGAGCAGAGGTCTTGGGTTCAAATCTCCTTTTTGTTGGAAAAAGGGGCATATTTTTCATTTCCGCACATTCCCGCACTTTGTCGGCACCTTCATCATTTTTTTTTCAAAAAGCCATAACTTCTTCATCCAGAAGCCGTTTTCAGAGCCGTTTTTTTTGAACCAGCCTAATTTCTCGAGACCTTTCCATTGGAACACTTAGTTCCAGCATACATAGCTTCAATTTTTGTTAAAATGGAAATTCCATGCCAAGTCATTCTTGACAGCACCAACTACTTCCAATGGTGGTCCTACATTGTGGATTTACTTAGAAGTAAAGGTCTTTAACGAATAGCCTCAAGCCAAGAAACCAAGCCGAAAGATGAAGAAAAAGTAGCCAAATGGGAAAATAGGCAAGATCAAGCATGTGGGTTGATAGGGATTTCTATCTCTCCTGATCTTAGATTCCATATTGTTGAACTTGATGCTCTCGATGAAGCAATGAAGCAGATTACTAAAGTTTTTGGCATAAAAAATGAACTTAGAGCCCATCAACTTGAAAATGAGTTGCTTACATTGGACCCCAATAATTTTTCTTGCATTTAAGATTTCTTTTCCAAGTTCAAGACCATTAAACTTCTCTTGGAAGGTGTTAAGGTTAAGAAAGAAGATAGTGCCCTTATCTATTGCATTCTTACCAAGTTGGGACCAACCTACTCTGTGTTTGTTTCCACCTTC
>APFE030478389.1:23727-64344 GCA_000404065.3 Pinus taeda
TGGAAGCCTTGGAAGCAGCAATGAAGAAGCATAACATCCATTAGAGCACTCTTCAAATTCATCTTCAGGAATGGCACTTTCAGCATGTGGTTGTCAAGCATCTCGGTGTGGCTATGCACTAAAAGTATCTTCTTCCTCTCATTCTCATGAGTGGCTCATTGATTCTGGAGCTTCTTATCACATGGCCAAAAATAAAGCCATGTTTTCTTCTTTAAATGATTGTAACACCAAAAATATATATGTTGGTGATGATAGATCTCTTAGTGTTGTAGGGACTGGAACTGGTCATAAAGACAATGGTCAATTTAATGATGTATTATGTGTTCCAACCTTATCCTGCAACCTTCTATCTGTATATCAGATAACTCATTCAGGTGAAGGTTAAATTGTTGAATTTTCACCTCACGATGTTGTAATTAAGGACGTAAAGGATCCTAGATAGATTTTAGCTACTGACATTGCTGATGATTCTACAAGGTTGTATAAGTTTCACAACTTTGGGTCATCAAATCTTCCTTCGATATTTGTTGCTCATAATGATGAAGTGAGCAAACTTTGGCATGAGTGATTTGGTCACTTAAACTATCGCTCCCTTCACAATCTATGTAAATAAAATATGGTGATAGGTCTTCCAATGGTATCTTTTAGAGATGGTGTTTGTTCCGGATGTGTACTCGGAAAACATCATCGGGATAGTTGTGAAAAACGTGCCTCTTGGCATGCCTCAGCCCCTCTACAGCTTGTGCATAGTGATTTATGTGGTCCACTTTCAGTTGTTTCCTTCTCTGGCTACAAGTATTTCTTAACTTTCATTGATGATTTCTCTAGACGCACTTGGGTATACTTCTTAAAACTCAAGAGTGAAGTATTTAACAAATTCTTGGCCTTTAAGGCCTTTGTTGAAAAACAATATGTACATTAAATTCTTAAGCTACGATCTAATAATGGCGGAGAATATGTTAAAAATGACTTCATCAACTTTTTCACTCAGAATGGAATTCAAATGCAACATATTGTTCCATATACTCCACAACAAAATGGTGTAGCTGAAAGGAAGAATCGCACCTTCAAGGAAATGGCTAATAATATGCTTCAATCTAAAGGACTTAGTCTTAATTATTGGGCAGAAGCAATTAACTGTGCAAATTACATAATAAATCACACTCCTACTAAAGTTTTAAAGAATATCAATCCTGAAGAAGCATGGAGCTCAATTAAACCAGATATGAGTCACTTTCGTGTTTTTGGAAGTGAAGCATGGGCCCATATTCCAGATGAGAAACATAAAGCTTTAGAACCCAAGAGTGAAAATTGTATTTTTGTTGGATATTCTGAAGATGTCAAAGGATATAGACTTATTCCATTTAAGTCCAAAAATGTTATCATTAGAAGATATGTAAAGTTTGATGAAAACAAATCGGCCTATGAGCCTAGTTCGGTGCATGTGCCACCTCTCTCTATCTCTTCTACTTTTGAACATATTTATTCTTTAGATGATGAAAGTGAGGATGACAATCCTCCCCCACCTTCTCAAGATCTCCTTCAGCTCCTTCACTTCCAAAATGGGTCCGTGCTACTCGGGATGCAGCAGGTGATCTTGCTGGTGATCCTACAGATCAACGCCATACACATTCTCAGTTCAAAAGAGCCTCTTCTTTACTAGCTCAAGTCTCACCAAATTATGATCCTGACACCTTTGCAGAAGCTTCAGGCCATCCAAATTGGGATGCAGCTATGAATGAAGAATATCGTTCATTATTGGAAAACGATACATGGGATCTTGTTCCTCTACCAAAGGGACGAAAACTTGTTAGATGCAAATGGGTTTACAGAACCAAGTATGGACCAGATGGGAAAGTTGATAAACATAAAGCTCGTCTTGTTGCTAAGGGATTTTCACAAGTTGAAGGCATTGACTATACTGAAACCTTCTCCCCTGTTGCCAAAATGAACTCTTCCGCCTTGTTCTTTCCCTTGCTGCCTCTTTCAAATGGGAAGTCCATCAGATGGATGTTAAATCCACCTTCTTGCATGGGGAATTGCATGAAGAAATCTATATGGAACAACCTATTGGGTTTATACAAACAGACTCCAGCCTTGTATGTCGGCTTAAGAAATCCCTTTATGGTCTCAAGCAAGCTCCTCGGGCTTGGTATGCCAAAATGGATAACTTTCTTTTAGAATCTGGATTTCCTAGGTGTCATTCTAACAACACTGTCTACACCAAAAAAGTGGGCAAGTCTCTTATCATTCTTGTTCTTTATGTTGATGATCTTATCCTCACTGGTAGTGATCCCAACCTTATCAACCATGTGAAGTTCAGCCTTAAAAAGAAGTTTGAAATGACAGACTTAGGACACTTACATTATTTTCTCGGTCTTCAAGTCTTGCAATCCAAGGAAGGTATTTTCCTCTCCCAATCCAAGTATGCCTGTGATCTTCTACGCCATTTTCACATGGAAGATTGTAAGCCAGCTCCTTCTCCCTTTCAGTCTGGAGTCAAAATTTTAGTCGCTTGTACTTCCCCTGAAGTTGATGCTACCTTATACCGTGAACTTGTAGGAAAACTTTTGTATCTAACCCATACTCGTCCTGATATTTCCTTTGCTATTGGTATTATTTCTCGGTTTATGCAAACCCCACGTGAAAGTCATTGGAAAGCAACTAAAAGAATACTTCGTTATGTTCGTGGTACAATTCAATTTGGCATTCATTATAGTGTCGAAGCATCTCCTCTATTGGTTGGTTTCAATGATTCTGATTAGGTTGGTGACCCTGATGATCGGAAGTCTACTGCTGGTTATATGTTCACTCTTGGTTTAGGACCTATTACATGGGCTTGCAAGAAACAAGGTTCCATTTCTCTTTCTTCAGCAGAAGCAGAGTGTCGTGGTGCCGTAGAAGCTAGTAAGGAAGCCTTGTGGCTTCGACAGATCCTATCAGAGTTTGGCTTTCAGCAGCAGCATCCGACTACACTTTGGTGTGATAATCAAAGTGCCATTCAACTATGCAAAGATCCAGTCCAACATCAGCGTAGCAAAACACATTGAACTTCACACATGCACTTCATCAGAAAGCTTATTCATGACCATGTTCTTGAAGTGCAATATTGTTCAACAAATGATCAAGTTGCAAGACATCTTTACAAAGGCTCTCACAGAGGCGAAGTTCACTAAACTTCGATTATGGTTGGAGTTTAGGAAGTTGTCACTAAGGGGGGATAGGCTCTAGTGCCTCCTTCCTTCTCTATTCTGTCATATTTGTAAATCCTTCAATCCTATCCCAAGTTGTTCTTAAGGGGGGATGTTAGGATATTCCGACACATAGGAATAGTTAAGTATATCTTGGTCTAGTATAGAGTTAGGTAAAGTGTGTTTCTTTACTATGTACATTTGTAACTTACAATCCGACGGTCGCGATATGTAGTGATCTGACGGTTCATTCTCTCCTCGGTATTACCGACACTTGATTCGTGGCTTAACACCCGATTGGTCCATGAATTCTATTTAAAGTGCACGGAGGGTAATTTGTAGGTTAACCGTTCACGAGAGAAGCTTATGTAAATTTTCATTCTTTTATTAATAAATTGCTTGAAGTGGCCGCATTGGCTTAGGCCATGGACTATTTCCCTCTTTGAGGGTTTTAACCACGTCAAAATAATGGTGTATTGATCTGTGATCTGTTTGTGAGCGGTGTCCTTTGGTGTTCTGTCTGAGGAACTTACCCTGTAAATAAATTTTCATTCTTTTATTAATAAATTGCCTAAAGTTTCCGTGTTGGCTTAGGCCGTGGACTGTTTCCCTCTTTGAGGGTTTTAACCACGTCAAAATACTGGTGTATTGATCTGTGATCTGTTTGTGAGTAGTGTCCTTTGGTGTTCTATCTGAGGAGCTTACCTTGTTGGTGGTAAACCACAGGAAGCATACCTCGTGGCTTTGCAGGTATTTGTAGGTACCTGAGGGAATTGCAACTCCTCTGGTTCTATTCTCACCAACATAACAATAATAAAAATCAAACAAGCATAGTGAAAAGTTGCACCTTTCTCCCGGATCTTGTGATAGTCATCCAAGAATTCCTTGCATAGGCATCTGACCTAGTTATACTGAACAGCTAGCGATACCACTGATGCGGAAACTTCATTTGCGCGAATTTCCTCATGATCTTCCCGACCAATATGTGCATCACGAAGCGAACTGCTTGGTCATTGATGAAATTTATGTAGTAGCCCCTCTTTCCTTTAACCAAACCAAACTTTTTCTTCATACTTTCCTCTATAACGTGGTCCTGGTCCTTTCCAAGGAACTCCTCCATGGGGTTTCATCCTTGGTATGGCAATCTTGTGATCCTCCAGATCAACATAAGGTTTATGGGAATATTATTCCCCAACCATAAATTTTTGTCATGCACTAGCACGAGCAACTGCCTCACACATGCTATGCTCACCGTACTTCTACTGAATTTTGGCACGTTCAACATATTTAGCAACCCTGGTTGTGCCAACCTGTTCACCCATTGTTGTGGCTCTAACCTTGTCACTCTATTGTCTGGGTAGTGCACCTGTTTCAAACATCGGTCTGGTGCGTACTAAGGGTACTTCTTGTTGTTGTTAAAATCATAATCCACAAACTTGAGCTGTAGAATTTTTCCTAAAAATTCTCCTTTAAAGGGTACTTCTTTTGGAAACAGGGCGTAAATGTGCCACACTTTGCATCATTTGATTCCTTTATAGGTTTGGAATTTGGTTTTCTTGGCGGGATGTATGGTGGTAGGGGTGATACAAATATTTTTTCACCTTCCTCCGCTTGTATCTCCTCCAATTCTTCGTCACCATCTTTGACTGGCTTGGGCTTTTGCTGAGGTTTAGTGGTTTTCTTATATTGTTTCTTCTTTCTTCTCACTTCCTTAGCCAAATTCTTCCTCAGTGATCTCCTTTGTTTCTGCGGTGATGGTGATGCTACACAAGTGTTACTACTAAGCATGAGTTGATGTTGCAGGCGTACCAGCGATCGTTGCAGTGATTTCTTCCATGACTCCTTCTATGCCTCTTTCGTTGAATATACGCACAAATTCTTCAATTGGCGGATCGTTCATGCATAAATTCTCTGCAATTTCTTCGCACTATGAACACTTAAGATCTTGATTCAGCAAAGTTCTTAATATGGGTGGGAGGGGGCTTATTTATAACAATTATGAACTTTGAACCTAAGCATTAGATTTGATTTTTTCCAGATAATGTTCAGATTTACTCATTAATTGCATATTTATCCTTAGATTTTTCTAATCTGTCCTCATAAATGCAACTTTCCACGTATTTTTAATTTTTAATGGTCATATTTCTATTTTCTGATAAACTTCGACACATTCCACATTATAGCACACATCCCATCTTCTGTTGCGACTTCTGCGACCTTTGACATACTCTAGACTATAGCGAAATAACTTCCTACGTCGAAGCTCTTTGCAACATAGTTTATAGTCCAGTGCCCACTTTCAACTATAGATGGCACTAAGGATTTCTCCTTTCTTCCTCAGAGAGAAGATGTAGGGGCAAGGTTGTCCTTGTACATCTTTAACCTACTGCTATTTACTTTTCCCTGAACCACTTGTCCATTTAGCTTCGCTTACTGAATTGCGCCTCCATTAGTAATATACTTGATAACATATGGGTCTAACCAATTCATTTTGAATTTTAATGGGAACTTCACAAACTTAATGTCATAGAGGAGAATAAGGTCTCCTACATGGAACTTATTTTGTTTAATATTACTATCATGACAAGCCTTTTTCCTTTCTTTTTGTACTTGACAATGGAAACCTGTTATAAATTTGTCTTCTTCCAAAGAAATCAACTGTGAAATTCTTTCCTCCATTATGTTGGGGTTTGCCATATTTATAAAAGCTGCAATCATTAGGATAGGCACAATGTATTCCATGGGCATCACAACTTATTTCCCATAAACTAATATGAAGGGTGTCTGACCTATCAACTTCTTGCATGTAGTTCTATATTCCCATAATACTGTTGGAATCTGTTGATGGTGCTCGACCCATCAACATTAAGGGGATTACCCCAGTATGAAGTCCCAACTGGACCTCACACTGTTTGGTGTGGGAGTCCCATTTGGTATGATGGCTTGGCTACCATTTTCTTAAATATTTGCCTCAACTATTGCTTGTTAGCACAAGAGAGTAGTTTTTGAGTAGTGAGGTTCGCATTCTTGGTGAGCACTAGTGTATTTGTGTCAATGGTTTTTTCACTATAGAGGAAGAGGGTGGGAGTGAGTCCCAAGTTGGTTGGGAGGAATCCCCAACTCTATTAGGAACACAAACAACAAGACGTGCACAGCTTCTAGAAGAGCAGTCCACACAGATTTGGCCGTCACAACACACCAGGGAAGATAACACGTACAACACTCAGCAGATGAGTTCGCTAAGTGTAATGGTTGTTATAGCAAGTTTACGTGAAATATTTGTCTGATGTCCTGGGAGGTAGCCAACATGGGCATGACAACGTTAACAGCTCATACAACACATTTTCATTAATATATATGTATTACAACAATTGAATGAGTTCATGTGTTAAACACAGGTTAAATCAACATGCATTACAAGTGTTCAAGATCACTCTTACAACAGTTACAATACATGTGTGAAAACGTTCTGGCCTATTGGCAAGATTCTAAATTAAGTGAAGGTTCCAAGACACATCATTACACTATACATCACTAACCCCATGGGCGGGGTGTTGGAGCCACTACCTACTCCTCAAAGAATAGATTACAGATCCTCAAGGCTATGTCGAAGGAGCTGAGGTGAAAATTCCTATGCATGTACAAATGAGGGAGTATTTATAGCCAAGGGTGAAGCTGACCCTTGTGGCTATTCGATTACCCTCATGATTGTTTGAATTCCATGAATTTTTGACTTTACATGACTCTTCATACAACAAGTGGGTCTCTTGGAATTCCACATTACATTACATTGATTGATAGTATGGTCCACAGTAGATATGTGGACGACATGACTCATGACAAGACTCGACATGACAGTGCTAGTACATTCATGATGCTGTTGGTGTGTATGTCGAGCTGCAGTACTGCTGGGTGATGGATGTCCTCATGGTGTGTCATAGCTTCACCTCCACATGGCAAAGTGCACGAAGTCTTTGATGGTCATTGGGTTCGCTTGATGTTGCATTCGCACGTTGCTCCTTGCTTGTATGTTGGTAAGCTTCACAGGTTCGTCAGTTCACGAAAAGTGAATGTTTGTACCTCCATTCATTTGTGAACACATCTTGCATGTTTTCTCATCCGTCCATCCATCCGAGAACACATATTTCATGATCATCCATTCACGAGCACATCTCTTTGCATGCATTGTTTGTTCGTCCGTTGTTGAACATGTACTTCTACATGTACTCACTCTGTTCATCCCATCCGTTGTTGCACAATGTTTGTTTGTGTACGTGTATATGTAGTCATTCATGATGAGATGACATCAAATCCATAAACCTCCTTGTCTACTATGATACATGATTGTTTTGAATGCAGGTGATCAGGAGAGGAGACAAGTTTGTGAGATGGGATGGAGGCTCCGGGCACTGCTGATGAAAATTGCGCAGCAATCAATGGGTGATGGAGATGGGCAATCTAGATCGATAGTGACTGTCAGCAGGGTCTGGCTCAACTAGAGGACAAAACTGCATAGTTTTTGAGAGGAATAGTTCGGGCTGCGGGAATTTTGGGCAGGCAAAATCTGCACAATTTCTAGAAGGAGCGAGCAAAGGGAGCCTGGTAGCCAAAACTGTGAATTCCTGGAGGGAACTGACAGCTGGCTACTGGGACACTAGCAACAAAAAATGCGCAATTCCTGAGGGGAACTGGTAGTCGACTGTTGGGAGCTTGGCATAAAAAATTGCATAATTCTTGGAGGGAGCTGTGAGTCAGCTATTGGAGCTTGGCAGCCAAAACTACGTAATTACTAAGGGGAATTGGCAGTCGACTGTCGGGAGCTGTTGGTAGGAAAAACTATGCTGATGCTAGGAGGTTGGCCTGTTGATCACCTCTGCACAGTTTCTAAGCCGAGCAGATGGCTAGGCAGCAAAGGGATTGCTCATGAAAACTACGCAATTTTCCAGGTGAGCAATTGGTCGACTGACTGGAGGGCTGGCTAGAAAAACTGAAAAATTTTCTAAGGGAGACAAGGACAGGCATTGGGTGTCTATTTAGCATGTCTGCACAATTTTCTTAGTTAGCAGAGCAGGCAAGGTCTGCAATCTTTGCTTAATTGTTGAGGGTAGTTAGTCTGGGGGTGACTGCTGGGTCAAACTCTCCGTTGGCCAACATGAGGGTTGATTGATTTGCTTGCGGACAACACAACTTGAAATTGCTTGCTTGGTACTTCTATGTTGTTCTAGGTAGTAGTCGATCAAGTCGACGGTAGGATGAAGGTCTGGCTGTTAGATGGGAATCCGATCGTTAGAACTTTAGAAAAATGACTAAGTGTGTGAATGAGTGAAAAGGTGCACACATGATCTTGCAAACACACACTTACATGACTTGACGATGAGACGATTCAAACCATCCAGACACATATGTTCAACATGACTAACCGACGGTGTGAGTGACAAGTGCGATGCTTGTGATTAATCATTGGATGACCGTGACGATGCTTGCACAACAATGTATATGACTCTGTGTGTGAGTGCGACGGATGTTTACGTAGCGAACACAACATGTACACATGAAGTGAAGACCTTGTGTATGACAAGAACATGGTCACAAGCATGACATTGACATCAACATGCAAAATTTGTTGGTGGAATGATCAAGAAAGGTAGGAGTGAAGAGTCACATGAGCTTATGGAGTGAATCCAAGTGCGTGTAGTCATCAAGTAAAATTCTCAAAGGAGGCTCTAAAATTGGATGCAGGCCAAAATTTTGGAGGATGTTGCAACTGCTACAACACTTAGCAACACCCTGGTAGAACTCCAACTTCTCTATTTTGGTTCATTATTAGCACAAGGCCTTGGTATTTTGGGGAGTATTGAATTGATGTGCGGGTTACTTCGACTTCCCCACTTACCCCATGGACATACATAGTTCACCTTTTTCCAACTCAGTCAAACACAATCAAAATTTCATCTTGATCATAGTGTTTCAAAATTGGGTTTAGCTCACGAGTTAAAGATTTTCATAGTATAAGTTTTCATCTCTGGTGTTTCATTGCTGCAAGTAGGGTTAGACAGTACCCTGCCCGAGTCACGCAGGAACACACACATTGCTCCACTTCTAGCGAGCCTGGTCAGTACCCTGGTGGAGTTGCACGCTTCACCACTCTACACAGGAAGCCTTTCTCTTCTTTTGCCTTTGTATTTTTTCAAGAGGTCTGTGCATAGGCACTTATTTATATTTGGGGTGGAAGAGGGATCCTAACTTATTAAGAGCAAAAGAGGTTGTTCCTTCAGAGAAGCATGTAAGACCTCTGACATAGGTTTTCTCATTTAGATTTCCCCTTCTCCATTTCTACTAGTTGGATGAGCTTGAACACATAGAGAAAAAATATGAGTACATGCATGGGGATTCCTAGTGTGGACACAGGTTCATGGTCAAACCAAAAATTCCCTTGCAGACAACTCGTATTTTCCATCAAGACTTCATCGGTTGAAGGTTATAACCAAGCGCATAGAATACATACACAAGACTGGCCAAGTGTTGCTATGTCACAAGTCTCTTCATATCTCAGCCACATACTCATTCAAAAGCCATAAAATAGTAGATGGCAACACTTATTTCCCAAAACAAAAATAGTGAGGTATTAAAAAACTCAAACAAATGAAAACAAAAATAGTAAGCAAAACAAACCAAATGAAAACAAAGATAGTAAGCAAGACAAACAAAATGAAAACAACAAGCATCAAGCAGACTATGTACATGGCGCGGGGCGTGGCCCGACCTACTAGAAGTAGTGATTGAGATCTTGGCCATTGACAGGAAGGTTGTCAATCCTCCCTTTAAGTGATTGCAAACGGTACGTGTGTGGGCCAAGCTTCTCATGGACTGTGTGCAGACCAGTTCACAGGGACTGGAACTTCATATGTTTGCCTTTGTCTTCATGGGACTTATCCCATTTTAGAACCATGTCACCAACACTGAAGTTAGCTTTCCCTGCAAAATTATTATCGAACCATATCTTGATATGGTTTTGGTGGAGTGTGAATTTTTCTTTTGCTTTCATCCTTTCTTCCTGAAGCTTATGGAGAGTATCCATCCTACGTTGAACTAGTTGGAAAGGCTTGCCTTGAGACCCTTGGGATAGCTGAAGTGCAGGTAAGTAGATATTGGGTGGAAGGATGGATTCTTTACCATAGACCAGGAAGTACGGTGAGGTATTCAGAGAGGGTTTGGGTGTTACATGGTCAATCCATAATGCATTCGTAAGGGCAGTATGCCAGTTGTGCTGCTCAGAGAAAACAATCTATTTTTTATGCAGATGAGGTTTTTGTTCGTGGATTTTGCTAGATCGTTTCCTTATGGGTAGCAGTTAGATGAGTGTTTCAACACAATACCATTCGATAATGCAAAATCATAAATTTTCAAAGATGAAAATTACGTTGAATTATAAAAAACAAGTGACACCGGAACGTTGAAGCGTGAGATGATGTTCTGCTGGAGGAAGCTAATGACCTCTTGATCGCTCATTTGTTTGATCGGAACTGCTTTTGTCCACCACGTGAAGTAATCACTTGCTGTTAGAATGTAGCGGTGTTTCTTTGATGAAAGTGGGAATATTTCCCCAATGATTTCCAGGCCCCACTGTTGGAACGGTTCAATCACTGCAAGAGGGTGCAGTGGGGTTGCTAAAATCCATGTTCTGTCGGCGCATCATTGACAGGCCAAGCACTTGTAGGCATAAGTATGTGCATCCTTGAATAATGTGGGCCAGTAGAAACCATCTCGCATAAATTTGTGCGCAGTGGTGTTTCCCACAAAGTGACCCCCATTGGGTTCATCATGCAGATCTTGTAATACCTTCTCTAATTCACGTGTCTCCAGGCACTTGAGCAAACCTCTGTTGTTGTGCTTTCTGTAAAGCACTCCATGCACCAATTGATATGCTAAGGCTTTGAGGTGCAATGCCCTCTTTTGTCTGATGGAAAAGTGAGAGGGTACGATGCCATGCTCAAGGTACCGGTGCACACCTGCGTACCAAGAGGTTTCATCTTCAGTGGGTGTTGCTCACCTTATATCATACATCTCAATTTCTTACTCCCAACCGACGAGATTTTCTTCACTCTCTGGTGTGTGTACTACTTCAGCTGCAAGTCTGTAGAGCCCGTGTCCTTTGATCGTGTGAACTGGCTTGATTTCAAGATCATACTCTTGCAATCCTGTCATCGAGTTCACACATCGTTCACCCAGTTCTTGTTGTACAAGCAATGTGCGGACTGCTGGGTGAGGGACGAAGACTATGCAGTGGTTCTTCAACAAGCAGGGCCTGAAGTGTTTCACCACCTTATAAACTGCATAAGCTTGCTTATGATCAGGTAGTTGAGTTATGGTCCCTGCATGCTTGTGCTCATGAAGGATATTGGGCATTCATCATTCATCTCATCCTTCTGAGTGAGTACTACAGTGAGCGAATTATAGGAGGTGAAGGTGTATAGTAGGAAATATTTCTTAAAGTCTGGGCTATAGAGTGCACGTGCTTCTGCAATAGGCTGCTTGATCTAGGTGAATGCATATTTTTCCCTCTTTCTCCAGCTGTAGACTGTATCTTTCTTGATCATGTCCTACTTGGGCTTGACTATTTGCGCATAATCCGAAATGAAATTTCAGAGGAAGTTTATCTTGCCCAAGAAGGACTGCATGGATTTCTTATTAGCTAGGCGAGGGATCTGTGTAATACTCTGGACCTAGTCTAGATCTACTTTGATCCCACTTTTGGAAACAATGTGTTCGAGAAGGTTCCCCTCAAACACTGCGAATATGCTCTTTTTGGGATTCAAGGAAATCTTGTAGTTCCAACATCGCTCAATTTTTTTCCTTGAATGGCGTATGTGGTCCTCTCGTCTTCTTGAGAACACAGTCACATCATCAAGGTAGACCACTATGATCTTTCTAATTATTTTGCAAAAATCAATGTCCATGGCATGCTGAAAGGTTGCACCTACATTTGCAAGCCCAAATGGCATTCATCTGTAAGTGAACGTACCCCGCTTGGTACAAAAGGTAGTCTTAAGTCTCTCAGGTTCTTCTACTAGAACCTGATTGTATCCTAAAACACCATCAAGTAGGGAAAACATCTGTGCCCCAGATACTGTTTGTAAATTGTGGTCCATAGATAGCACGGGGTAGTTTTGTTTAGCCAAGGCACGGTTCACGTTCTGTAAATCAACACACAAGCATATTTCCCTGGACTTTTTGCGTACAAGAACAAGGTTTGAAACCCATGTGGAATGAAGAACTTTGTATATGATCCGTGGATCCAACAACTTAGTAAGATCTTTTTGTATGAGGGATTCAAGTGACAGATGTACTTTCCTTAGCTTCTACTGATATGGCTTGACCCCTTCTTTGATCAGAAAGATGTGTTTGATTATCCGCGTGTCATAAGTTTTCAGATCATCGTACGTCTGCGCGAACACATCTCGGTACTGTTTGAACAAGAAGACAAAGGCTTGTCATTCTTACTGTGTGCAACAAGTACCAAGATTAATGAACTTTAGATCTTGTTATTTTCCCAGGTTGACCAGTTCATGCATCATGGTGGAACTATGGGTCTTGTTGCTCATTAGCCCCTGAAAATGTTCTTGCAAGTCAAAATGCTTTTCCAATGATGCTACACCTTTTGTTATAAGGTGGCCTTTCTTGTTACCAACTTCTTCTTGTAGAGATCGGTCGTGCTCATCATCATCTATCATTGCATCTTAGAAGATGTTAGCATTGGCCATGAAATTCAGTATCTATTGATCATCATTAAACATGCGTAAATTAGTTATGTTATTCGAGATAAATGGTTTGTACAAAATTTAGTAAACCTATCCCTAATCAGTGACATTCGTGAAGCTGCATTTGCCAGAGCATTGGCAACTGCATTACATGTACATGGTACAATAGTGATGTTAAATGCTTGGAAGTTTCGCCATACCTCTTACTGGTAATTTTTGAGATGCGGTGACAAACAATGAATGGTGTTACGTACCTATTGTACCACTATCTCTGAATCACATACCACTTTGAGCATGACCACATTGAGGCTGATAGAGTTCTGCAAGCCCAACATGAGTGCTACATACTTGAATTCCAAGTGACTTGAAACTAGATGTTTTGTGTTGTATGGGTCGATCAAGACACACCCGGCTCCTGAGCCATCCTGTGTCTTTGATTCGTCAAAGTACATGATCCACAACTTGTTTGTACACGGACCATTTGACGTGCTTGTACTGCTGATACTACTATTGTTACTGCTATTGCTACTATTGGTACAATGTATTATACATGTTTCATTACCATTAGTTGGGCAAGGAAGGAATCCCAACTATGTGTCTAGTGGGCTTGGAGCTGTCCATGCAGGATAACACCCCAACATTGTTTCTAGGAGGTAGTTGCCAAAAATGAGTTCTGCGAAGGCCAACAGTTCATTCTCGCCATTGAGGGGAGTGAAATTATGCTTCACATACCTCTCGGATAACACCCAAATTTGATTACATTTTCCCTTCTACAAAAGCCACATGTGCAACTAGTTTGCAGCAAAATATATGTTTAGCTTGCTGGACCAGTCTCTACTGAGTAGTAGACCGTATGATTCTAGTATGTCCACAACAACTATGTTGATGCATTGGTGGAATCTACTATCATGAGATAGTCGAATGATCACACCTCGAAGTTCACCGATGGCTGGTACAAATGTTTGATTAAATTGGATGATTCTCATGGATGTCTCGCTCCATTGCGCATTGATCCTTTTAGTAATGGAGAGCGACATGACGTTGGTTACCACACCAGAATCAACCAAGCAGTTGTGAAAATTGTAGTTAAAGACTTGAAATGAGAGCAGGAATGGAGGGCACCCTAAGTTTGCTTCTTCCTTCTGGAGTGTCTTAAGAATAGTGGAAAGTGATTTGGGAGGTGTGCTTGCTCCCTTGTTGGTAGAGGCTATGTTATCCGTTGCTGTTTTTCCTAATGCGCACAACAGGATGTCTCGTTGACTCTAGATCTTAGCTAAATAGAACAAACTAATGTTCACTCGAGTTTTCTTCATGTCATCTGCAATGTTGTAGTCCAGAGGTGGTAGACTCACCAAGGTGTCTCGGGTAGAACTAATGTTAATGTTTTCTAATGGAATGTTTTGCAGTTTGCTGCTCATGGATGTACTTTTATTTGTCGTTGTCTTCTCAAACTTGTTCTGTGTTTTCTGCTTTGGGGTGGCTGGTGGATCAACCTTTAGTCTCATCTTTTCTTGTGCTTCCTCAAGTGTAAGGGGAGCCCCTTTACTCCTAATATTGTAATGGTCATTTTGTTTTGTGGGCCTCTTCTCAGTGTTCGTCTTCGGCGTTGCTTGCGAGCCCTGATATGTGTTCACCACATGCCCAGAACTTGATGCTTCATCAAATGCAATACCTTCGTCATTATCAGTGTCTTCTGGTTGCTCCTGCATATTTTTTTTTGCATCGAATATATGATTGCATACAAATATTGCGACTCGCTTCCAGTCCGAGCAAGAGTTCTCAGGATAATGTTCTTCATGGAATGAAAAAAACACAAAATTTTTGCACTATTCAAGGTGGAACACAAAGCTCTATGCAAGTTTTGGAGTGAACCAGTTACTGCTTGATGAACTGGTTCCTTGTCTCTATTTGGGAAAATGGCTACTTGCAAATGTGTCCATTTTCCATTATTTAAGCTCAAACACTTATGTTGTCAAGTTCTTAATGAGGCGAGTGAGGGTTTCGATGTCATTTTCTTCCTTGTCTCTACCTTTGCTCACCATCACCTGGGACCTTCTACTCACATCTTTGGTGTCCTTTGTCGGTTCATCATCCTTCATGACTCCAATCACGTGCAAGTCTTTCTCAACATCAATAGCCTCCTCTCAGTTTTCCAATAGTGTTGGTTTTGCAACTCACTTGACAAACTGCGCAATGCTGGTCGGTACGACAGACATGTAGTAATCAACAGTGATGGAGTCATGAGGTTTGGTGTCCACTGCAAACTTGTTCAATATGTGTGTAAAGCTCTGATTGAAGTTTTTGACCTTTTCTTTCCCCTCCATCTTCAGGCTTCCCAATTCTTTGAGTAACATAGCTAGGGTCTTGTCATCAACAAACTTTTCAAGGAACATGCATTTGAATGCACCCCAGTTCTGTATGGATTTTGGTGGAAGGTTGTGATACCATGCAGCTGTGTGACTGTCCAAGGTACATGGAAATAATCTACACGCTATGCCATCATACCATACCTCAAGGGTCTGCAGTTGTAGGTAGAAGTTATCCAAATGGTCTTCTACCTTCACCGTGATGTCAGGGTTGAACTTGATGTTCATTCTCTCCGCTCACTTCGACATCTTGTGCAAAGCACCTAGGAGAGACAATGGTCCCCGAGTCATCCATTCTAGATTTTAGTCAACCATCTCTTTTTCTTCTTTGTCCTCCTCCTCTCCTTCAAAATCTGATGGTTCTGACTCTAAATCAACTAGTTCGTCTCTACCTCTGCCTCCTCTGCTGCCTTCCCCTCTACCTCTTGTACCAGGATCTGCTCCCAATATCACAAGGGTGTATTGCTCCCCTTGTCAGAATACCATAGATTCCTCTTTGTCTTCAATATCTTTTTCCAGACCTTCAAGGGTGGCAAGAACAACTTCTTCCACTGACAATACAACAACCCCTGTGGGAGTGACTTTTGGTTTCCTTGATGCGTATGGAAGATGTTGTATGCTTGGGATCAGTCCAACTGCTTTCATGAACTTGTGGGTGATGGGATGGACGAAGCGAAGGTGATGATATGGAATTTCTTGTTCAGTCCTGGGAGGTGAGAAGTAACTAACTGCGGAGTCATGCGTAGGTGAGAGGGAGTACGAGTTACTACCTTCACCAAATGGTTTATGAGTGAGTGTGAGAGGACATTCAGCCATATACAACCAGTGACCTTCCTTCTAGCACCATAAATGTTGACTTTTCTGGACCCGCCAACATTCAGGGATCACCTTGGTATGAAGTCCCAACTAGACCTCACACCATTTGGTGCGGGAGTCCCATCCGATATGATGGCTCGGTTGCCTCTATCTTAAATATTTTCCTCAACTCTTTCTTGTCAGTGGTGAGCACCAATATTGCAGTAAGATGCTGCAACTCCTGGGGCTTCCTACTTTACTTTTATCAACCCAGTAGTTCGTAACAAACTTGGAAGCCACGGTGCTGTATGCACAAGTACTAGCTCTTAGTACAGGCTATCACTTGGTCAGTTGGCACAAGATCACTAGGAGCTTAAGCCAACTTCTATGAACTCTCAGAAGAAGCTTTTAGCTATGATGAAAGAAAGCTAACTCTAAAGAGGCTATTCTACTTGCAGAAAGAGAAAGAAGACTGGAGTGTAACGCAAACCCTAATTCTTCCAACTAACCATACTCTTGCAGAAAAAGAGATGAAAATTGATGAAATGAGTGCCATGGACTACTGGGAAGGTAAATTATGTCTATTCAAGCTACTTCTAGAAGGAAATGAGAAAAAAAACATCTTTTTGGGTTTTTGAGTGTTTTTATGTGAAATTGTTATGTTTGTAATTTATCCATTTGTGGTTGTGACAGGGATTCGGTGGTGAGGGAAGGTGACCTTGGGGTTTGCAAAGGTATAGGAAGGTGTGGAGGAGTCCTAATAAGCCTCTGGTAACCTTATGGAGACTTTCTCTACAATCAGACTTCAAAAAGTCACTTTCAAGAAATTCTACTGGAGGCTGGAGGGGGTCTACAGGAGGATCTATAGGATGTTGCGGAGAGCAGTTTTTAGAGGTTTTAAAGGTGGAAAAATGGTGGGAAAGGGTAGCTAAAGATTAGAGGGAGGTGTTAAGATGTATGAAGCTCATCAAGGGTGATTAGGAAAGAAAATGATGGTTGGATTTGTTCAAGAGGCAAGAGGAAAGCTTATGAGGAAAATGCATAAATTAGGGCAGATTCGTGAAGGGTTGTAAATGACTTGTGAAACCTGTGAGAAATGAGGTGATGATGGTTTCTTTATTGATGCATTATGAGCAGAGGTGTGTTGTAAGAGATTTTCACATATGAATACCAAAACTAAGCAAGAAAAGAGCTAACTGTACCAAAAACAGAATTATCTCATGTTAAACCTAACTTATGACCTAGAAGATTAAAATGTTGAACAATGCTATATGGAAAGGAAAGCATGTAAAGATATTTATTGTAGCAACATAAATGAGCATGGAAAAATGGATCTGAAGCAAGACATTAACCTTTGAATCAACTATAACACTAGAAGTTGCATGGGGAAAGAAAAACTGTGTTTTTAATGGCAGCAAGCAGATCTCGACCTCAATTAATGATTCCTAAAGGAGGAAAGGAGGTCAGGCTTTGTTGATGGCCTTTTTGTATCTTTATCTTACCACTATTTAATCTACTTTAGCAACTAAAATAGAAACAACTATGTAAACCAACAAAAGAAACATATTCTAATCAAAGGGAAATGAATCTATCTAACAGAAATTAATTCATGAACTGAAGCAAAAACATATAAGTACAAAGCAATAGGTGTTCGACAACTTGGGTTGGGTGCTAAACCAAGAGCTTCAGCCCTTTGAAAGAAATCAGTGTTGGCTCAGAAAATATGTCATCTCCATTATCAAAATAAAAGTCACATTACATAAACTGTTCACAAAAATAAGCTTGAAAATGAGCTGAGCAAGAGCTGGAACAAAAGTGCGAAAATCTGACTAACAACCAACTAAGCTACTGAGCACCTAAACCCTCCTATTTATACAAATGGAGCCTCCAACATCTCTCCTAAAATCAAGGAGGCTCGGCTCCTAAGACTAGAGATAGACAACAGTTCTTCTTCACTTTCTTGACTGCCCCTTTGATGCATCAATGTGGCTATTGTGCTCTGAGTTTCCTGAAGGAGTATTCGAGGTAGGGGGTCACAAATGAGGGGGACACCCTCCTACAAATCCTCTCCCTTGTTTTCCTCGAATATTGGCTGCCAAATGATCATTAATCCTTTGACTTTGTCCCAAAATTGACCAAAAATCTGCATAAAGCACTCATTAGACTTCATGGCATAATGACTAACCCAATTCACTCTATTAGCATAAATATAATAAAAAACATGCAATAAACTAATGAGAATGGTGGATTAAGCTAAGTTAGAAGGCCAAATAAGCCCATATAATTACCCATTTCTGGGGCTCATCATCACCCTCCTACTGAATGGGTTTCTCATCCTTTGAGCAACTAGTCTATCTTCTCATCCTTGATGGCTCTGATGGATTCCCTGACATCCCATGCTTATGATGTGATATCCTCCTCCTGATCGTGGAATCTCACCTTTCTATCCACCTCTTCCCACCATTTTTGTTCTTCTTCTTCTTTTACACCTTCCAGTAGTCTTAGCAGCAGTGGAGGACTGAATTTGAGGCCAATCCAATTGGCCTTCAAACTTTGCATATAGTGCTTATACAGTGGCACTCTCCTCAAGGCTTATCTCATCCTATTTGGAGAGTGATACTCCCTGATCTGTAGGCTGTGTGGCAGTGTGTTCCACCTTCTCATGCAGGCATGAATGCAATCATCTCCAAACAATCTCTCTATGTCCTCAAAATGTGCAATAGCTCGGGCTTGCTCATTGATATACTTAGGGACACTTTGAGGATTATCTACAAGGTGTTGGTGGGCACTGATGAGAGCCACGGGGTCTACTAGCTCAACTCAGATAATTAAGGGTTCATTTAGCTCTTTTTCCATTAACTTCTTAATTTCTATTTCCCTCTTCTCCTCATGAATCATCCAAGATGTCATGGCCATCAGCTGCAAGTCTCCTAACACAACATTGGGGTCCCATAGGTTTATATCAGAAAGGGCCATGTTATGTAAATAAAACTCTGCCAACTTCACCTTGTCCTCTGCTGAACTATGGTCACATAGATCCATGAATTGTCCATAATCCTGAAAAGATGTGGTGCCTCTATGGGCCAGAGTCTTGATTTGGAATTGGAGCCACTGATCTTTGAGGTATACTCCATATGATTTGGCTAGCTGCCTGCACTGAAGTGCTTCCATCACCCAAATGGACATGCATGCTAACTGGGTTTCCCTGGCTTGTAGCTATTTTCTCAACATTTCAGTCTCTACCTAGCTTTCCCTTTCCTGCAACTATTTTCTCAACACTTCAGTTTGTACAGGAGTTTCCCTTTCTTGCAACTGTTTTCTTAACATTTCAGTTTCTATTGGGGTTCCCCTTTCTTGCAGCTATTTTCTTAACATTTCATTCTCTGCTTCCAAGTGAGATATTTTGATTACTTCTGCATGTTTTATAGTGGCCAACTCTTTACCCATCTCTCTAAGCTTGCTCTCCATGTGGCCAATGTCTTCCACCACTTTGGACATTGAAATTTGCATCCATCTATGGCTCCTTACTCTTTCTTTTTCCAGCTCAAAGAAAAGAGGGACTGCAAACTTCTGTGGGATGCTTTTCCCTCCTTCTAGAAGGTTGTAATAAGAGCCTAAACTAGGTTATGGGTCAGGTTCTGGTATCCCTACTGTTTCATCCTTCCCCTTGATCTGCTCTTCTGCCCTTTTCTCAAGTTTCTCAGTCTCCTGTAGCTTTGTCAAGGTCTCTTGTAGAGCGGTCTACGCCTTCTGTAGGATAGTTTTGGAGTCTTGTAGTTTTATCCTTTCCATCCACATGGAAGATCTAGGGCTTCGTCTTTCATAGGTGATGGAAGTTATGGATGGAGATTCCTCCTTTTTTGTAGTAGGAGAATTTTCAATGGTGATAGGCTCTTTTGAGGGTGGCTGTGGCTTCCCTCTTTTTATCTTGGTGCTCTTTCGAGCCTTGAAATACATGGATGGTTGCCTTTTTCTCTTTGGTTTGGGCTTAACTAGGGTGCTGAGTGCCTCCCTTTCCAGTGTTTTAGGAGACACTTCTGCCTCTGGTGCTTCTGTTTCTTCTTCTTTTGCCTTTTCTACCTCTGTAGGTTTTGTTTCTTCTATCCCTATTTTAATTTCCTCCTCTTCTTCTTTAGTTTCTACCCTTTCTACTGTAGTCTCTATCTTCATTGATTTAGTCTTTTTCCTTTCTGTTTTAGTCCTTTTTCTTCTTGTCCTAGGTTCTTTCTTCTTCTTTGCTGTGGTCTTATCCTTCTCTATTTCATGTTTTTCTTCCTTTGTTTGGGTTTCTTCCTTCCCTGTTCAGGTTCCTCTTTCTCTGTTTTTGTTTTATCTTCCTCTTCTTTAGTTTCCTCCTCATCTTCCCCTTTTTTTTCTTCCCCCTCACTTTCAGATGGACTGAGGTCATATGTGAGGGCTTTCACATCATATTCCCTTGTCATATTTTTAAAAATGTCCCAGGCTATGGGTATTGTGAAGGTGTGGAGGGCCTCTTCCACTAGCAGTTTAATTAGCCCATGGTGAGCCAATTGGTTTGGAACTCTTGCCTTCAATTTGATGCTAGAATCTATCAGGGACTATAGGAGAAAATAGGGAATAGTGAGTTTTTGGGGTGCAGGAAGATCCATGCCATATCTTAACTCATGAAACAGTCTGAAATGGTACCCATAAACTATGTTGTATCTTCCTTCATAGGAGATGTATTTAATTATTTGATAACTAACCTCATCCCAAGGGTAAGGTATACTTGTTCTCTTGATGCCATTTTTGTCCTCTACAGGATGCTCATCTAGCTAGAAGAAGGTTTTCTTGGCAACTTGACCTAGTGGTTTTTCCTCCTTGTTCTAGGGTAGTCCAAGTGGGAGACTGGTAACCCTACTGATGAAATATAGGTTGATTTCCATGGTGAGACCCCTAAAACTAACATTGGGATGGGTTTTTGAGTGAGGTATCAAGGACAAGGCAAACTCCTCCATTACTTCTTCATCATACCCCTGAAGTTTTTCAAAGAATGGCATCTAATTGGCTCTGGTGAAAAGGGCTACTACCTCGGGGTGTTCATGTAGCTTGGCTGAGTTTAGAGGTTCCTTCCGCATAAATCCTCCTGTCATTATGTTTAGACTCTTTGGAATACCTCAGGTGGAGAGGGAGACAACAATTCTCAAAAACTAGGAAACAGAGGAAAAAAACTATGTTTTTCTCCAAGAAATAGGTTGATTTTCTTGATGCAATTTTTCTTTCTTTTAAGCTCAATTCTCCCTAAAATTATATCACTCCTCTTATATGTGAGTATCAAGGTGGAGAAGGAGTCAATACTTCAGAAACAGAGAACAGGAAAAAAACTGTGTTTTTTCTCAAAAAAATAGGTAGACTTTTGAATACAATTCCTCTTCCTTTTCAGGCTCAATTCTTTCTTAAAATCACATCACCCCCCGTATATATGAAAATGAAAAGTGGGTTTGCATCGAGCTTATCTCTTCGAGTCCAATTTTGGATGAAAATCCCATTTTTTCTTCTGCAAGACTGCTCACTGGTCCTCCTGTAGAAAGGGCTCCTATACAACCTGTTACTGCTCCTGTAGAACCCGATAATGTTACTATAGAACCCAGTAAGCAGAGGAGTTCTGAAAATGATATAAAGTGATGGCTTCAAGGCTTTGGAGGTGGTAGGGAGCTCACTGCAGTTGAGGGCACAACGAGAAAAATGGAAACAAAAGTGGTGAATAAGCTTGAGAGAGTATACTTATGCTCACGGGAGAGGTTTTTGGTGACGAGGTGAGGTGGCGAAAAGGGTACGTTACCGTTATTCAGGCCGTTGGTCCCCGTTGCATTGTAATCATGAGACTTTATGCTTTATACCTGTAATCACTTGCCATCATTGGCACTTGAGTTCAAAACAACCACCACTACTTGACTTTTAGATTTTTCCATGAGTTGACTATACACACGTGCAGTGTGATCTTTAGATGAGCGCGATCGAACTAGATGAGGGTGGCCAGTTAAATTGCCACATTTCTAGTTTAATCCCAACCATTTCATTCATTTATGTAGTTTCGAATTACACTGATACAATAGAGGAACGGGTTTAGACACTTACCTGGAAGTAGAAATGTTTGTGCTACAGTGCTGCGAGGGTTTGCTGCTGCTGCATGCTCAGACTCCAATGCTACATATCTATATTCCTGCTGCCATATGCTGGTGGCTTCTTGATATGTGGCTCAACTACTTTGTACAGGTGCTTCTTTGCTGGATCTTGCTTCAGACATCTTCTGCATACCTGTGGCTGCACCTATTCTGTTGTTGGAGCTTGATTTTTAAGGGGATCAGCTGCTACAGGAGTTCTATAGGAACTCCTGTAGTTGCTTCTCCCTCTAAAAATTTTAGCTGAGGCTTATGTAGGGGCTGAGAGGAGGCTTCTTGAAGGATTTGATGGTAATGGAGAAGCATCTAGTAGGTTGTAGGGGAGGTGTAGCGGTACTGTGTTTTTTTATTTCCTCGATTTTTTGAAAAATAGGTTTCTGTGTTTTATTTACAGGAAGAAAAAAAATTGGAAATGAGGTGGTGCAGGTGTGGGATGGAGAGTTAGGATGGAGGATGGCTGTAGGATGGTCTACAGGCTTTCTGTGGAAATTCCCAGCTCTTCAATCTCCTTTTTAGCTTTATTTCAAGTTGTCTGTGTTTTCTACAGGAGCCTCCTGTAGAACAAACAGGGCTTCTTGTAGGATGCACATTCTTCAGAAATGAACACTGAGAGATGGAAAAAAGAATCAAATATGACAGAGAAGAGCTTAGAGGATATGGAATAGGCTTGGTGGCATGCTCCCTTGCTTCCTGGGGTCCATCTGTGACCTGCAATGCACTTAAACAATTAATTTTCTCTTTTTGTTTTTCTCTTTTTTTTTGAAAAGGCAACTAAGGCACCTCCAGGAGGTTTTCACCCTACCTGCCTGCCATGGGCACCCCCAAGGGAGGTTTTCACCCAGGGATCTTTATTCTCTTCATTTTTTTTTGTTTGTCATCACTAGGCCACCTCAAAAGAAGTTTTCAGCCAAGTGATGGGACTCAAGTGGCTCATAGAGGTTTTCATTGGAGTCCTTATTATTATTATTATTTTGTAATTGAGTGGTTGGAGTGGAGGCATAGACTTGCTCCACTACCAACATTGTTTTACTCAGGTCTTTAATGAATTATTGCTTGGAGATGGGCTTTTTGTAGATTTTCAACCTATGCCCATGAAAAGCATGGGGATGGCTTCTTCATGGATGATCCTGATTAGAATTGAACCATTGTCATTGCACTTTTCTACTGTGTACGGACCTAGCCATCTTGTCCTTAGTTTTCCCTTGAAATATTTATACCTTGAGTCATATAGCAGCACACAATCTCCTTTTTGGAATTGCTTCTCCTTGATGTTTCTGTCATTCCATATATTCTTCTGACGCTGGATTACTTCTGTGTGGAGAAGGGCTTGCAATCTCTGTTCATCCAATCCATTAAGCTGGAGTAACCTTTCCCTTTGTGCATGGCTGAGATCTAGGTCCAGCAGAGTTGCCATCCTTAGTGTATTGTATTCAAATTCTATTGACAACAGAGCCTTCTTCCCATAGACCAGTTCATAGGGTGTGAATCGAGTGGTGGTCTTCCATGCGGTGTTGTAGGCCCAGGTGGCCTCAACCAATCGATCTGCCCAATCTTTCCTGCTGTTGCTCACTACCTTAGTCAAAATTCCCTCTAAAGCTTTGTTGGTGACTTCCACCTATCCATTGGCTTGTGGATGCTAAGGGATGGAAGTCTTGTGCTTGATTTTAGATGGATGAGCAGGTATTCAATCACATTGGAGGTGAACTGTCTGCCTTGATTTGTAACCAGTTCTCTTGGGTACCCAAACTTATAGAATATGTTCTCTCTTAAAAACTCAACTACTTTTTCCTCTGTTGCTGCCTTGATTGCCTTTGTCTCTTCCCATTTTTTCAGATAATTGGTGCACACAATGATGTATTGTTTCTGGTTTGAAGGAGGGTTGATAGGACCCACAAAGTCCATGCCCCCTTTCTCAAATGGTTCAAAAGTCACTTGAGGTTGCAGGGAAATCTCATCCTTTGGAGTAGGTTTCCCCATCCTTTGGCACTGATCACATTGACCGATATATCTCCTCACATCTTGATGAAGAGTGGGCCAATAGTATCCTGCTTGCAGAATTTTGAAGGCAGTCCTCTTTGCTGCAAAATGGCCTTCACAAGGCCCATCATGACAGGTTAGGAGAATGTAAAAAATTTCTTCCTCCCTGACACATCGTCTTAAAATCTGATCCGGGCCAAGTTTGAAGAGATTGCCCCCAACCCAAGTGAAAGGGGCACTTTTCCTCATGGCCTTGCTCTTCTCATTTGAGGACAGGTGTGGTGGGAACTGTGCTTAAACCAAGTAATTTTCTATATCAGCAAACCATGGAGAGAGTACTGAGATAGCAGATAGGTGTTCATCTGGAATTTGATCATCAACCATTCCTTCCTCACCTATAGGTAGATTTAATCTAGACAAGAAGTCAAAAACAACATTTTCCTTACCCAGCTTATCAACCATGGTTAAATCAAATTTCTGCAATAAAAACAACCACCTAATGATGCGAGAATTTACATCTGGTTTGTTCGTTAAATACCTAATTGCAGCATGATCAGTGTGTACAAAGGTTTGATAGCCTGTGATGTAATGTCTAAATTTATTTAAGGAATGGACTACAGCTAGGAGTTCCTTCTCAGTTACAGTGTAGTTTAACTCTGCCTTTGACAAGATTTTACTTATAAAGTATATGGCATAGGGTAGCTTCTCATCAACTTTCCCTAAGGCTGCTCCTATTACTTTGTTTGAGGCATCTGTGTGAAGGTGGAAAGGTAGGGACCAGTTTGGACCTCTCAAAATTGGGATAGTCACAAGTTTACTTTTCAAGGTATCTAGGGCTTCTTGACAATTGTCAGTCCATATGAAGTTGAAATATTTCCCCAAAAGACCAAACAATGGAGAGGCTAGCTTACTGAAATATTCAATGAATCTTCTATAATATCTCGCTAAGCCTAGGAAACTTTGGACATCTCTCACCTTTTGGAGAGGTGGGACCCTTTGGATGATGGTAATTTTGCCGGGGTCCACCTATAATCCTTGCTGAGAGATTGCATGACCTAGCACAGTCCCTTCAATCATCAAGAATTCACACTTTTCTGGATTGAGGGACAATTTCATTCCAATAAACTTGTCCAAGACTTTTCCTAGGTTAGATAAAGCTTCCTGAAAGTTAGAACCATAAG
Source organism: Pinus taeda (assembly GCA_000404065.3). Classification (NCBI taxonomy): domain Eukaryota; kingdom Viridiplantae; phylum Streptophyta; class Pinopsida; order Pinales; family Pinaceae; genus Pinus; species Pinus taeda. The sequence goes on from APFE030478389.1 coordinate 49,136, forward strand.
GAGCAAAAACATCCATATATATTTGCATTGCATCATGAACCAATTCAAAGAATATACTCAATACTACTCTTTGGAAAGTGGCGGGAGCATTGCACAAACCAAAAGGAAGGACTTGATATGAAAAAGTACCCCAAGGACAAGTGAAAGTGGTCTTATCTTGGTCTTCCGGGCTGATATGGATATGATTGTACCCGCTAAACCCATCTAGGAAGGAGAATAACTTTTTCCCCGCATGACCATCTAACACTTGATCTATGAAAGGCAAAGGAAAATGGTCCTTCTTGGTGGCCTTGTTCAGTTCTCAATAATCGACATAGATTCTCCACTTACCATTTTTCTTTGGCACTAGCACCAAAGGAGAGACCCATTCACTGTCAGAGATGGGGTAGATGAATCCTGCATCTAGTAACTTTTGCAATTCTTCCTTGAAAATGTCTTTAAGGGCTGGATTCATCCTCCTTTGAGGCTGTCGAACTGGTTTGCAATGTGATGAGTACAGACTGAAGGGTGCACTCCCTTCATCTCCTTATAGCTCTAAGCAAAGGCATCCAAATGGTTTCTCAATAAGGTACATAGTTCATTCTCTTGAGAGGTGGATAGGGATGAGTTGATTTTCAAGGTTCTTTCTGGGCTGAACTCTATATTCTTAACTTGGAGAGAGGCCGGGCCGGTCACACAGAAATCAACTAAAGGATTGTCTTGGGTTTCTTTCACTAGCTCTTCTAATGGAAACATATTGGGGGGTGGATTCTGAATCAAGTTTTCAATGATATCATCCTCAGTTTGTGCCCCCCCCAATGGCAGCTTCTACTGCACATAGTGGTGTAGAATAGACTTCATCATCATATTCCTCCTCCAACCAGAGGTTGAGCTGCTTGGACATATGCCCATTCTTGATTGTCATGTTCCCAGCTTGACAGCTGATGTAGGCATACACAGTAGCCAACCAGGGTCTTCCTAGGATGAGAGGATACTTAGTGAGCTTTGCCTTCGGCTAGAGAACCAGGAAATCAGCAGGGTGCTCCCAAGAATTGATGGAGACCATTACATCTTCCACAATCCCTTCAGGGGTCATGGTGGAGAGGTTTGCTAACTGCAATACTATTGTGGTCTTTCTCAGGGAGCCCTGGAGGTTAAGCTTGAGCATAGTGTCCTTAGTCATCACATTAATGGAAGCCCCCAGATCAATGAGGGTATGGGGGATCATGGTGCCATTGATGTGGACATCGACTACTAGGCTTCTAGGGTCTAGATACTTCAGACAGATTACCTACCCCAGCATTAGGTCGGACAATTTTCTTATGACATTGATGGTTGGGGCATCTCTCTTGCACCTTTCTGGATGCCTGAAGCACTTCTCTTTGATCATCTTGTTGTATATAGGCACATCCTTTATGGCTTGGAGAAGTGATATCTTTCCACATAATTGTTTCAATTATCCTCAAAGTTTAGTTTCTTCTGGGGTAGGCTGTGTTGTTCTAGATAATCTCTCAGGAGATGGTGGAATTTATTTCAGTTCACTTTCCTCTTTATCTTCCTCATCCTTCTTAGGGGGAGGCTGGCTATCTGGGAGAACCTTCCCAGATCGTAGGTTAATCTCCTGAATCTCCACAACATAGGTTGGTCATGATGGTTCCCCACTATATACTTGCTAAACCTATCTGTTATTTGGGTTTGGGTTCGATTGAGCAGGCATTTGGGGTTGCCTTGGTGGAGCAGGAGGTAATGGTTGTGGTTGAGCAGGTGGTGGAGGCAAAAGAGTGGGAGGAGAGTTGTATTGGGGCCTCCACCCCTAATGAGCTGCATTTCGCTGAGGCTATGGCTGAGCATAGGAGTGAAATGAATGAGCAACTAGTTGAGCATGATATTGAGATGGATATGACCAAGGAGGAGGTGTGGACCAGGAAGGATGAGCAGGGGGGCCCCAAGAAGGCATGGAGGTGGCTTGATTGGGGTTGTAGTATGAGTGGGATGTCCCTTGCATTCCCTGCTGGTAAGGTCTAGGTCCATGCAGCCTTCTTTTGTTTATGAAGTAGAGTAGTTCAGTGGCTCCTTCGACCCCTTGGTATACATCTTTAAGTCCAGGCAAGGAAGGGCACTTATTTGTAGGATGATCTTCTTCACAGACTGAACACACCTCTATAGAGTTCAATGGACATTCATTCCTAGGATTCCTTTTGGTGCACCTAGGACAAAAAATGGCCATAGCCCTCTCTGCTTCCTCTTGTTTCATTTTGATATTCAAGGTATTCATTTGCATGGCAATAGTCTGCAACATCTCACTCTTGAAATCTTCCAGCATGTTTCCAAATTCACCTTTGAGGGATGAACTCGAGGAGGAGGTACTGGCGATGGGTTGACTCCTCCTACCTTTCTTTTTGGCTGCCCTAGAATGGTTTCTAAAGACAGTCTTTATGTATTCATAAGGTAGCTGGTAGATGTCTCCCACAGCCAGTAAATGGAGGGTGTCTATAAGGTCTTCCGAAATTCCCCTGAGCAGGACCAACTTCAGAGATTCAGGGTCAAGTGTGCACCTGACCTTTTTATAACTGAGCTAGAATCTCTCTTCATAATCTTGCAAGGATTCATCACTTCCCATGGTCATTCAGAATATTTCTTCCTTGGTGTCTTTTGACCTACAGTAGTCCCAATATTTGTTATTAAAGGCTTGCTGCATCTGAGCCCAAGTTGTGATGCTATTGCCAGGTAACCCCATGAACTAGTGTAATGATGCATCCTTGAGGGTAGAAGGAAACAATTTCAAATTTTGCTCATCTTCTGCATAGTCATAGGTTCGACAAATAATAACAAACTAAAATAGGAATGTGTCAGGATCTTCTGTAGTTAATCCATGGAAGTGAGGTAGGGCTAAAGGGCTTCTGTTCTTCATTTTAGTGTTCCCATTGGTCTCTCGGATGGGAGAAGTACCCTCTACTCTTTCTCCATTCCCCCTAGAATTTCTTTTTTCAGCCATTGTCTCAGGAGGGTAGGTTTCTTCCTCTTCTTCTCCTATAGATTCTTCAAATATTTTAGGTTGTTCTCCTAAAGAATCTTTTGGAACACTACCACCGAAGAAGAGAGAAGGGTGGTTTTGTGAGGTGGTGGGGATTTTGGGTAGAAATTTCCCTGAATTATCTCTATTCCTATTAGGCATGAAAGGGAATCTCTTTTTTGGGTGATTTTTGTTTTTTTCACTGCTTGTACCTGCAAAACTGAAATTTTGAAAAAACAAATTGCAACTACTGAAATGAACTTGCTGAAAGGAAATTGCAAAGTTGAAAAGAAAGCAGGGAAATGACTAATCTGGAATAAAATTGCAAAAATGAAAGAACTAATCCACTGTTGCTGAAATGGAAATTGTAGAATTGAAAGAACTAATCTACTTTTTCTAAAATGGAAATTGTAGTATTGAAATGAAAGCAAGGAAATGCAGAATTTAAAAGAAACAACTACTCTACTTTTGCTGAAATGAATTACTTGGCAGAATGTTGTAGTAGAAAATAGAAGAAAAGAAGTAATCACAAAATACTCTGACGCTTCCTCAGAAATGACGCCAAAAAGTGGTGAGCACCAGTATTGCAGCAAGAATGCTGCAACTTCTGGGGCTTCCTACTTTACTTTTATCAACCTGGTAGTTCGTAACAAACTTGGAAGCGACAGTGGTGTATGCACAAGTACTAGCTCTTACTGTAGGCTGTCACTTGGTCAGCTGGCGCAAGATCACTAGGAGCTTAAGCCAACTTCTATGAATTCTCAGAAGAAGCTTTTAGCTGTGATGAAAGAAAGCTAATTCTAAAGAGGCTATTCTACTTGCAGAAAGAGAAAGAAGATTGGAGTGTAAGACAAACCCTAACAAACCCTAATTCTTCCAACTAACCCTACTGTTGTAGAAAAAGAGATGAAAACTGATGAAATGAGTGCCATGGACTACTGGGAAGGTAAATTACATCTATTCAAGCTACTTCTGGAAGGAAATGAGAAAAAAACATCTTTTTGGGTTTTTGAGTGTTTTTATGTGAAATTGTTATGCTTGTAATTTATTTGTTTGTGGTTGTGACAGAGATTAGGTGGCGAAGGAACGCGATGTTGGGGTTTGCAAAGGTATAGGAAGGTGTGGGGGAGTCCTAAGAAGCCTCTGGTAACCTTCTGGAGACTTTCTTTGCAATCGGACTTCAAAAAGTCACTTTCAGGAAATTCTACAGGAGGTTGCAGGGGATCTACAGGAGGATCTACATGAGGATCTACAGGATGATGCCGAGAGCAGTTTTTAGAGGTTTTAAAGGTGGAAAAATGGTGGGAAAGGGTAGTTGAAGATTAGAGGGAGGTGTTAAGATGTCTAAATCTCATCAAGGGTGATTAGGAGAGAAAATGATGGTTGGATTTGTCCAAGAGGCAAGAGGAAAGCTTATGAGGAAAATGCAGATATTAGGGCAGATTCGTGAAAGGCGATAAATGACTTGTGAAACCTATGAGAAATGAGGTGATGATGGTTGCTTTATTTATGTATTATGAGCAGAGGTGTGTTGTAAGATAGCTACACATCTGAATACCAAAAGTGAGCAAGAAAAGAGCTAGCTGTACCAAAAACAAAATTATCTCATGTTAAACCTAAATTCTGACCTAGAAGATTAAAATGCTGAACAATGCTATAAGAATAGGAAAGCATGTAAAGAGACTTATTGCAGCAACATAAATGAGCATGGAAAAATGGAGCTGAAGTAAGACATTAACCTTTGAATCAACTATAACACTAGAAATTGCATGGGGAAAGCAAAACTGTGTTTTTAATGGCAGCAAGCAGATCTCGACCTCAATTCATGATCCCCAAAGGAGAAAAGGAGGTCAGGCTTTGTTGATCGCCTTTTTGTATCTTTATCTTACCATTGTTTAAACTACTTCAGCAACTGAAATGGAAACAACTATGTAAACCAACAAAAGCAACATATTCTAATCAAAGGGAAATAAATCTATCTAACAGAAATTAATTCATGAATTGAAGTAAAAACATATAAGTACAAAGAAAGAGGTGTTGGGTAGCTTGGGTTGGGCCCTAACCCAAGAGATTTAGCCTCTAAAAGAAATCAGTGCTGGCTCAGAAAATATGTCATCTCCATTATCAAAATAAAAGTCACATTACATAAACTGTTCAGAAAAATAAGCTCGAAAATTAGTTGAGCAAGAGCTACAACAAAAGTGCAAAAATCTGACTAACAACCAACTAAACTACTGAGCATCTAAGCTCTCCTATTTATACATCTGGAGCCTTCAATATCTCTCCTAAAATCAAGGAGGCTCGGCTCCCAAGACTAGAGATAGACAACAATTCTTCTTCACTTGCTCGGCTGCCCTTTTGATGCATCAATGTGGTTGTTGTGCTCTGAGTTTCCTAAAGGAGGATTCGAGGTAGGGGGTCATAAATGAGGGGGACACCCTCTTACAAATCCTCTCCCTTGTTTTCCTCGAATATTGGCTGCCAAATGCTCATTAATCCTTTGACTTTGTCCCAAAATTGACCAAAAATCTGCATAAAGCACACATTAGACTTCATGGCATAATGACTAACCCAATTCACTCTATTAGCATAAATATAATAAAAAACATGCAATAAAATAATGAGAATGGTGGATTAAGCTGAGTTAGAAGGCCAAATAAGCCCATATAATCACCCCTTTATGGGGCTCATTAGTCAGCACAAGAGAGTGGTCTACTTTGTCTTCGAGTAGTGAGGTTCGTGTGCCTGGTGATTTCTAGTGTACTTGTGTGAATGGTTCTTTCACTATAGAGGGAGAGGGTGGGAGTGAGTCCCAAGTAGGTTGGGAGGAAGCCCCAACTTTGTTAGGAATAAACATACAATAGGACGTGCACAGCTTCCGGAAGAGCAGTCCACACGGATGCAGCAGTCACAACACACAAGAGAAGATAATACGTACAACACTCAATGGATGAGTCCATGCGAGTGTAACGATTGTTATAGAAAGTTTACATGAAATATCTATTTGATGTCCGAGGAGGTAGCCGACACGGGCATGACAACATTAATAGCTCATACAACACCTTTACATTAATATATATGTATTACAACAATTGAATGAGTTCAAGTGTTAAACACAGGTTAAAGAAACATGCATTCCAAGTGTCCAAGATCAGTCTTACAACAGTCACAATACATGTGTGAAAACATGCTGGCCTATTAGTAGGCTTTTGAATTAAGCGAAAGTTCCAAGACACATTATTACACCATACATCACTAACCCCGTGGGTGGGGCGTTGGAGGCACTACTTACTCCTGAAAGAAAATATTACAGATCCTCAAGGCTATGTCAGACGAGTTGAGATGAAAAGTCTTGTGCATGTACAGATGAAGGCGTATTTATAGCTAAGGGTGAAACTAACCCTTGTGGTTGTTCAATTACCCTCATGACTATTTGACTTCCATGACTTTTGACTTTACATTAATATTCATACAACAAGTGGGTCTCTTGGACTTCCACGTTACATTACATTGATTGATAGTATGGCCCACAATAGAGAAGTGGACGACATGACTCATGAAAAGAATCGACATGACAGTGTTGGTACATTCGTGTTACTACTGGTGTGCATGTCAAGATGCAGTGCTGCTGGGTGATGGATGTACTCATGATATGTCACAGCTTCAGCTCTACATGGAAAAGTGTGCGGAGTCTTCAATGGTCATTGGGTTCGCTTGATGTTGCATTCGCACGTTGCTCCTTTCTTGTATGTTGGTAAGCTTGACAGGTTTGTCTGTTCATGAGCACATATATTTGCATGCATCATTTGTTCATTCGTTGGTGAACATGTCCTTCTACATGTACTCCCTTTTTCCATCCCATCTGTTGTCAAACCACGTTTTTTTTATAACTGTATCGACAATCACTCATGACGAGACACTATTAAATGCAAAAACCTCTTAGTCTACGATGAAGTGTGATTGTTTCGAATGTAGGTGACCGAGAGACGAGACAAGGTTGTGAGCTGAGATGAAGGCTCCAGGTACTGCTGATGAAAACTGCACAACAATCATTGGGTGATGGAGATGGGCAATCCTGATCGATAGTGACTCTATGCGAGGTCTAGCTCAGCTGGAGGAAAAAACTGCACAGTTTTTTAGAGGAACACTCTGGGCCGCGGGAACGCTGGGCAGGCAAAATCTGTTGAATTTCTGGAAGGAGAAGTCAACCAAAACTGTGCAATTCTTGGAGGGAACTGGCAGCAGGAGTCTGGCAGCCAAAATTCCATAATTCTTGGAGGGAACTGACAGCTGGTTGTTGGGACACTGGCAGCAAAAACTGCACAATTCCTGAGGGGATCTCGTACTGAGCTATCAGGAGCTTCGCAACAAAAACTGCACAATTCCTAGAGGGAACTAGCAGTCAGCTGTTGTAGCTTGGCAACAAAAACTGCACAATTCCTGAGGGGAATTAGCAGTCGGCTATTAGGAGCTGCTAGTGCGAAAAACTGCGCTGATGCTAGGAGGATGCTTGCCAATCACCTCTATGAATTTTTTGAGCTGAGCAGACCGCTAGGCACTAGAGGGCTTGCTCATGAAAACTGCGTAGATTTTCAGGTGAGCAGGCAGTCGACTAACTGAAGAGATGGCTGGAAAAACTGCACAATTTTGTGAGAGAGATGGGGATAGGAATTGGGTGTCTGTCTAGCATGTCTCCACAATTTTCTCGGTTAGTGGAGCAGGCAAGGTCTGTCGCCTCTGCACAATGTTTTAGGGGAGTCAGTCCCGAGGTGACTGCCAGTTCAAACTCTCCGGTTGACTAGCATGAGGGTTGATTGATCTGCTTGTGGGCAATGCAAATTGAAATGGCTTGCTTGGTGCTTCTGCGCTATTCTGGGCGATAGTCGATTGAGTTGATGACAGGGTGAAGGTTTGGATATCAGAGGGGAATCCAGTTGTCATAACTTTAGCAAAATGACTAAGTGTGTGAATGAGTGTAAAGGTACATCTAGACACATATGCTCAACATGACAGATAAATGTTGTGAGGAACAAGCGTGACACTTGTGATTAATCGTTGGATGACCGCGATGATGCTTGCGCGACTCTGTATATGACTTCGTGTGTGAGTGCGACAGATGTTTACATAGAAAACACAACAGGTACACATGAAGCGAAGACCTTTTGTTGACAAGAACATGAACAATGTAAACTTTGAAATGAGCACTGATACTGTTACCCGTTTTGTAGAGATAGCAAAAAAGTGACCCGATTTTGAAAAGGGGTGATGCAGAACACACATATTTTTTTTAGAGCATAGTTTTTGGCACTAGAAATTTTTTTATGTACATTGCGTTTTAGAATGGTAGTGATTTTGATGCTAATTTAAAAAAGTGGTAATTCTACACCCAGGCCTTTTTTTAAAAGGATTTTTTTTACTTTTAATTTTCTAATGTATGAAATGTAAATAATTATTTTCTAAATTTAATAATTTTTGAAGTGGTTTTCTTCTTCATTTTTTTTTTGTAGTGAGGTTTTTATTGTTTTGCATATTTAAAAAAGAAGGTCGATATTTTGAATTTTCGATATTCTACATATTTATACATCATTAATTATTTTTTCAATCCACATGAAATAAGTTTTTAAAAAACAATATATTTTAACAATTGATATAAAAATAACCATTTTTAACATAAATATAACTAAAAAAACTACATGTTTTGATAATTTTTTGCTAGAAATGACATGTCAAAATCACAATTTTATAGGAAATTTTTAACTAAAAATGGTTAAATAATAGTGTTTTGTTTTGTTTGTTTGTTTGTTTTCTTTTATTTATTTTATGAATTTCAAGTCAAAAAATAATAATAATAATCTTTTTTTTCAAAAAATAATGATTGACTTAAAAATTAATGCGAAAATCACATATTACAAATATTGAACGCATAACAACCTTAATTGAGTGTATATTCTTCTCATAAAATGTCAAAGTCAAAGCATTACAAGTATAACTAATTAATAGTTACAAAAAATGAGCTTGATTTCCAAGCATAACTTAAATTTAATTAACAATGTCACGTAATCCAAACTCTTCGTCCTCTAGAGTTTGATCATTGTCTTCTTCCACAATATTTTCTGCTTCATTTTGTTCATTTTCCTCTTCTAATCGATCTTTGATGTCTGCGAAGCTCCCAATGTATGCCTTTCCAATCATTCCGTGTAATGGTGGTTGGGGTTCCTTATCCTTTTCTTCCGCACGTGATTCACTAAAGTCCCCTTTCTTCAACCCAATTTCTTGCATTACATCTGGAAGAAATTGAAGAGCATTAATTCTTTGCTGAATGAAATTGCACTGTATTGGATCTTTTTCAACTGCAATGCAATTTCTTTCTTTTTGAAGGCAAAATGCTAGTGTTGTACCTAATTATCAAGCAGAAAAAAATAATGAAGTAAATTAGTACAATGACATATTAATTAAGAAATAACATATTGAAATTCAATTCCATATAATAAAACTTACCTAAGCCAGAAAATAAAACCAGAACCCGATCTCCTTCATTTGAACATATGTCTATAAGATAGTTAATCAATAACTGTGGTTTTTGATAAATGTTAACTCTCTCATTTTGCTTCTTTGTCTTCATATGCTAGTTTTCTCACAACAACATCATAAGTCAGTATTTGGCTATGACTCTTTCCATCTACCCTATTAAAAATCATTGACATATAGCTATCATCTTTTGTCCAACTATCAATATGGATAAACTTACAATTATTTATAAATAGTTGATCTTCACGGTTAAGAAGATTTGACTTTTGCCTCTAACATGAAATAGTAAAAGTTCAATTAACTTGTACATAAATGATTTTTTCAACATTAATCAAATATACGTTTTGAACGTATTGCCATGTAAACTGCATCCTTGAATTTGTTTTCCCCTTGAAGCTTGACAAGAATATTGCCAATTGTGTGTCTAAATGAAATGTCACAAATCTCCATAATGGTGATGACGTGACTTCTAGAAATCCGCAACCACTTTACTAAGAGCTTGATAAGTATAAGGGTCACTATGTAGAACTTGAATCTGGATAGTTGCGTACAACATCATCCCAACTATTGTCATTCAACAATTTAACCATTTGTTCTTGAATTTTCATTTAAACTTTGTGACTGCATAGATAAAGTAAAAAAAGTTAATATAATGATATGTATAACAAATACTACCAAGAACAACATGTTATATTTAAAAGAAAATTATAATCTAGAAATAAATAAAAATAATTCAAAAAACTTACCATTGAAATTCCTCAGACATTTCCTCCAATGATAGTTCCCCTGACTTCACACGAGATAATATTGCTTTGACAATTTTTTCATCCTTCACTCCTTGCAATGCTCTCCAAGGTGTGATAGTCATATCTTCTAAAAGCTGTTTCATTTTAGGATCTGATTTACTATTGCTACATATCAATGGCTTAGACTTTTTGACCTTCTAGGTTTTTATGCCAATGTTTTCCCACATGCTAAAAATCTCATTAATCAACTCCCATATCTCTCTAGTTCTAAATGCCAATTGGAAAATGTTATCAACACCTCTGAATAAATCACTAAATTTTCCGCCTTTGCCACCTTTTGAATTGATTTTCTTTTCAATTGGATAACCTATTCCCATACAACATTCCTTTCGGAAATCTACAATAGCATTTATCCTATCCCCACCACATTTTTCTTCAAATTCACTATGAATAAATCTAACCCTTTGGATGAAAGTCATAAACATTCTATAGTCATTATCTGAATTATGATCCCATGCCACTAACTTTTCTTCTGTATCTGATAAATCAACATAAATGATACATTTCATTGTTTCAAAATGTGGGTTATTGGGATATTCCTCTATCAATTGTCTTTGAACTTCTAAAAAATTGTTCCCCCTAAGCACATAATAATTGTATTCAAAATTTTTTGACTTATCAAATGTTTCTTTGTTGGGAAGTTGAACTGGATCAATAAGAAGCACATAACTAACCACATGAGAATATGGATTGTACCTCATCAATGTCTTCAAGTTGTGAATATGCATATGATGTGGATTTTTTATTTGATATTGACATTGTCCTTCACTTGCCTTATAGATTTGTTTGACATTAAGCTGAAATGTACGACTACCCTCAATTAAGTTTCTCTTTGTCAAATTCTGTCGAATGACATTTTCTTTTGTTTTGATAATGCCATCCTCTAAATCAGCTCCTGGTGTAATGATTTCTCTACTTTCTTTTGAAGTTTCACTAGGTTCCTGACTGTTGATAATGACTACTTCAAAATCTTCAACTTTACTTTTCTTCTTCATAACATTCTCATCATTAACTGTAACAAATTTATTCTTGGGCATTGTTACTTTTGGTCTTTTACGACTCTTCTCAATTCCAATGTCATCTTCAGTAATGACAACATATTCTTCACTGCCAATTTCAACTTCCTCATCTTCAAAAGTAACTTGTCTACCCTTGCTAGATTTATCCACTAGAGGCCTTGTTTTTTTGATCCCTTGGACGTAGTTTTGTAGCATCATCAATTACTACATTTTTCTTGTTTGCCATGTCTTCTTCTGACACTGAGTAGAAACTACTAACAACTTTTATAATATCATGCTCTATGAAATGAATGCCTCACAACCTAATTGAACAACTTTCACTACAACAAAACACACAATTTGCGCCAGATTTAGCACCAGATTTTAGTGCAATTTTTTCTCAATTGGGATGAGTAGCCTGGCGCTAAATCTGGATCTATTGTACAATTTTTAAAGCGTCCTTTTTTGCACCAAATTTTGCATCTTTTTTACGCCAAATTTTCCATCATTTTTTGCATCATATTTTGCACCAAGATTTTCATTTGGTTTTACAACAGGTTTAGCTTCTAGTTTTGTGCCATTTTTTGCATCTATTTTTGCATCATTTTTTGCTTCCTCTTTTGTGGCATTCTTTGCTTCTAGTTTTGTGTCATAATTTGCATCCATTTTTACACCATCTTTGGCATCTGATTTAGTGCTTTTTTTACATCTAGTTTGTGCCAATTTTTGCATCTGGTCTTATGCCATTTTTTGCTTCTAATTTTGTACTTATTTTTACATCTATTTTTGTGCCAGTTTTTCTCTCTTTTTTTATACCATTTTTTCCATCCAATTTTGCACCATATGTTGAATATGATTTAGTGTCAAATTTTGCATGCATTTTTGCACCATTTTTTACATCCACTTTTGTGTTTTATTTATCTCCCTTTTTTGCATCCTATTTTGCACCATATTTTGCATTTAATTTTGCATCATTTGTTTCATCCAATTTAGCATCATTTTTAACACCATTTCTTGCATCCAATTTTACATCATTTTGAGCATCTAAATTTGCATCCTATGTTGAACCATATGTTGCATCCACATTTGCATCCCATTTTGTGTCTATTGTTACGTTCAATTTTGAGCCATTTTTTTCGTCTAATTTTGCATTTGTTTTTACACCAAGTTTTGAATGATTTGTTGCACCTCATTTACATCCAATGTTGCATCTGAATTTGCATCCAAGTTTGAGCCTTTTTTATGCCCATTTTTGCACCATTTTTTCTTCTTTTGTTTCCAATTTTGCACCATTTTTTATGTCCAAATTTGCATCCTTTTTGGTATCTAATTTTTCATCCTTTTGGCTTCCAAATTTGCATCCTTTTTTCTACCACATTTTGTGTCCACATTTGCATCTCATTTTGCACCTAGATTTTAGTTTGAATTTTCATCTAGTTATGCATCATTTTTGACATCCTTGGTTTCACCCTTTTTTAGTCCCATTTTGCATCTTGGTTTGTGTCTTTTCTTACATCCTTTTTTCATCCTAATTTTACACCATTCTTTGAATGCTCATTTTGGTGTCCATTTTTGCATCCTTGTTTGTGCCCAATTCGGTATCCTTTCATATGCCCTATTTTCTTCCCATCTTTGTGTCTAGTATTGCACCATTCTTTTATTTTACTTTAAAACCCTTTTTGTGTCATTGTTTGCATCTTGTTTTGATGGCTAGTTTAACATCCAATTCTACTCCCAATTTTTCATCCATGGTTAAATTCATTTTTGGTTTCTTATTTAGAGTTTTACTTTTATTTCCATTTATGACCCCCTCTATGGGTTCATTTTACTAGGTTAATTTACATAGTGAAATATATTAAAGTTTCTAAATATCATTTTGCTGTAGGATTTAATGCACGGTTAGATGAAAATAAAACACTCTCAGTTTATCCTAGAAACCTAGGACAAACCAATTAAGAGAAAGGTTGTTCTAAGGTTTAGGATTCTTAGTAGATCAAGGTGTAGAGTACAGATTAAGAAAAAGAAAATGAATTCTTGTGAGTCCTTGCACGCAGATCTTCTTGGAGTTTTTAGTATAGCTAGGAAGCACTCCTAGCTAGCTCCAAAGCTTGGTCCTACACATAAGAGAGAGAATAAAGCAACCTTCACAACATAATATCTTTATAATTGAAACATCAGAAACATATAAATATTATTGTATAAATAAATACAAACCAAAATTCCATACATCCATTAGTTAAATAGAAGAAGTAAAGAATGAATAGAAACATATGGAAAGGAGAACAATTGATCTATATGAATAAAGGAGTTGGGGGAAAGTTACAACAATCAGATGTAGTTGCAAAAACAACTCCCCCAACTCATAGCTCCAAAACTCTCCCTCTCAAGATAGATCTCAGTAGCATGACAATACAAGAATTCCCATCATTTTTTCAATGGCCAAGCCTCCAATATATAGGAAACTGAAGGCTATCAAGATTTTCTATTTTCCTCATTAGTTCAATTTGGGAAAAATCCTTTGGGTGAATAATGTTTCTTCATATAAAAATGGCCTTTTGCACTTTTTAGATGCTTTTGTGCTTATGAAAAAGCTTCTTGATGCTTTATGGCTCTTTCCTGCTTTTGTATGGTTTTATTTTTTAGGAAAAAGCTAAAGATGAGGATAAAGAGATCACATTCCACTATATGAGTAGAGTGTCAAATTCAAATTATAGTTTTATTATGTTTTAGTTTTTTTTTAATATATATTTAGTTTTTAGTATTTTTTATTTTCTAAAAAAATATAATTTAGTTTTTTGGTATTTTTTTTTTCTATAAAGAAAATAATATACTATATTTATATATATATAATATATATATTACTATATATATATTAATATTAATTTTTATATTTATTGTTGGATTTTTACCATTCCATTCAGCTACATTGTGATTTGTGAATAGGAGTTTAAATTATATATAAAAAAGTAACTCAATGCCATGTGTTGTGTCGTTGACATGGGTGTTATACATCTCTTCCTTGCTAAGTTATAGAATGTGCTTGGGTTTTCCTAATGTAATAAAACTAATTATGTTCTTCATGATATCTTGAAATGTTCATCTTGAACTAGGCTAATAAAATAGTAAAGTTAAAATAGGTTTTCATTTGTCCTTTGTAGATATTTGTCCCCATTAATCTTGATCTTAATAGATTAATTATCTTATGGTGGTCTTGAGTGGTCACTTCCATTAGTTGCATGCTTTATAGTTTTCTGTTAGCGACATTTTTTAGGCTTGATAATATGTTATTTAATTTATCAAAATGTTTTATTGTCCATATTATTGTTAAATATGTTGGTTTCTGAGCATTTTTAGCAAAACATTCCCAAAATTTTTGTATATTGTATTTTATAATGCAATGGTTCATTGCTTAATGAAATTGTTTTGGATATTGTTTTTAATGATTCATTGATTGATGAAATTGTTATGGATATTTTTTTTAGTATATTAAATTATATGTGATAAAGTCAAAAGTCACCTCTTTTTTAGATTTTCATTGGTCAATTTCCCTTAAGGCCATCAAGTTCACCATTCTGTCCCAGGTTAAGGAAATATAGAAGTCATGAAGTGGAATTGTCCAAGCACTTAAATCTTGAGACATGTTTTTTTTAGTCACATTATACTTCCTTTCTATGTAAAATGTTGATGAAAATAGTCTCATGGAACATGAGGGGCCTCAATAGTAAAGGAAAACAAAGACTCCTAAAAGAAAAATGGTACGGGAAGCACCCATCAATAATGTTGATATAAGAAGCAAAAATATTAAGCGAGGTTCTACCTCATATAATTAGAAAATGGGGGAGGAATTTCCAAGTAGTAGTGATTGATGCTTAGAGATACTTGGGT
>APFE030478394.1:0-26849 GCA_000404065.3 Pinus taeda
AGTTCAGTAATTAAAAAGTGAGTATAGTTTCATTTTTCAAGAAAATATATGTCAGCAGATTATTCAAGAGAAGGGGGCAGATGAAACATTATCTCATCAACTTTATGATCCAATAGCTGACTATATGGAAACATTATTTTCTCAACAAAAAATATCTTTGTTGGGGTATGTATTAGGTATTTTATCTAAAAATATTTTTTGGTGCATGCTAATTTTAATTTCTCAAGCTCAACGGCATGGAGGCATTAGGTCCAGCGCTCAAATACTGGCTTGGTACCATTGGAAGATGGATTTTACTTGAGATAATCCAATCTTGTTTATAACTAGAAACTATACATAAATAAGCTCAACTAGTGCACATTCTATTTTCTGTTGTAGTTTCTCAGCTCAATTTTTAGTTGATGAATAAGGGTGGAAGTCCCAGTTGTAAACATGTTTGGAAGGGTTTTAGATTTCAAAAATGTGAGATTTCAGTTTTCATATTTGAAGGCTTTTAGAGAATTTGACTCGATGCCCAACCAGAGGCCACTAGTCTATAGTTCTGAGCACTTTGTAGCTAGAATGATGTCCCCAGTTGTAGCTATATGTAGCTCATTCTGGCACAACTAAAATGTCAAAGGTATTGAAAGGAAACTCAAACAAAAAACTAAATTTGCAGAGAAAATTCATGCCTGGTATGTTTTCAAATTCAAAGAAGGCATTAAAAGGTCAAGGTAAAATTTGTTTCTCTCCCTAGATCAAGGGAATATAATTACTACCTCAATAACTCTTGTAGTTTGAAAAGTTTATCTTCCATGGTAGCACTACAAGAGGGGGATTTTTCTTGGTTTTATTTAAGACAATAGGGATGTGGTTCAAAAGAGTTCCATGCTTCTGTAGTAAAAACAAATTCAAAATTTTATTTAATAGCCATGTGGTAGCAATGATGAGAACACAAGAAAAATGTATTGAGTATAATTTATCATAAACTCGAGTCACATCAGCAGAGTTCTTTACTGGCTTAATTACATTTTCAGATATGGACTCAAAGGAATCACAATTAGAGATGGTCAAGGGAGGTAAGAAAGATTAATAAACTATTTTGAAAGTTACCCTAGTTTGCATAATGTCTGGGGTTTAGCATTGCTTCTTTTTGTGCTTCCTTGAGATTGTTTCTTGCAAATTTCCTCTTCAACTACTCTTTCATAAATAAAAATTATGATATCTTCAATGAAGGAAATATTAAATATTAAAAATATCCCATGCAAGTGGAATGCTTTACTTAATTCTAGTTCTATGGAGCATGTTGTTGCAGCACATCAACATACATTATTAACACAAACAAAGCATGTTTGTATAGGGACAACTCACAAAACTGAAAAATCAAGTTAACTTGCCACTAATCTGTAGTGAATGTTGCTATTGATTTTCCGTATGCCCTCCCTCTAGTTTCAAACAATCATGGAAAATTTTAGGCGCTAAGGTTCACCCAGTGGGCTAATTTTCCATGATTTTCCCACAAAAAATATTCACCAATTTTCAATTTTTATAAAAGATGATTCACCCAAATTTTAGAATATAAAATTATTTTACCTTAAAAATCTCCAACATTATATAGAGACTATATATAAAATCATTATAAATTTGAATAATTTTACAAATATACCAATAAACATTTTATAGTTTTCATATTACAGGTTTGTGAGATTCGCCAATGTTTTTAAACTTCAAGAAAAGTTTCCATGATTGACTTGTAACCTTGCCATGCCAGTGTCATAGATGTTGGCCTAATGTATACTGATTTGCTAATGGTCACACATCTAGAATTCATGTCATCCACATGTTCTAAGAATATAAAGTACATATTAGTATCACTATATTCACATCATCACTAATTTAGAGATCAACCTTTACCAAGACTAGTATCCAAAACAACTACAAGCTTAAAAATCAGTTAGAAAACAACTAACATATAGAAATCTACCATTCTATTAGTTGACAATTCTGATATCAACACATGCATTTAGCATACACTTACTAGTTAAATTCTATAGTTAGCACACATTCCACGAATTTAAAAGTGCATATCAACACATTTATACCCATACCAATTAACAACTTTAAACCATCTTACAAAAATCAGTACCCATGACCTATGAAAGCTTAAGAGCATATGTTCACCTTTATAACATATAGTATAAGAAGAATGACAATTACTCATCAAAATGAATTTTAATTAGTTGCATGTAGTCAATAACCAAAATTCTACAAGTAGCACACAATAAACAATCACTATCAATTATTACACTTTGCAATAGAGTTCACAAATAATCCTTCTAGACCCATTCATTCCAAATGCTGAACTTGGGTGTTTTGTTGCCACACTATAGCAAACTTCTAATTATGATTTCCAAAGGTCCAATGTAGAAACTTTGCTCTAGTTTTGTAATGTCCCTGTGCCCCATGTTGGGAAACACTATAGAAATAACACTACTCACAAATATATAACTTATGGTTGAATATAACAACACCTAACCTTGCCATGGTAGTTCCTAAACCTAATAGTCTTTTGGTTTACATGAATTCAATGCAAATTCCTAAAATCCAATATTTTCAACTGATATAAATCATTATTGTAAAATTGCATTACCTGAATAATAATTAATTAACCATGGTTATACACATAAAATAACACATAAATCCATTTAAATTCATATTAATTAGTAACTTATGAATTTAGGTATTCCAACAAGCATGTCTAGCGAATACAATGATAGTTATAAACATGTGTACATAGAACCCTGCAATGAGGGTTTAAAACATAATTTCATGAACCAACGCAATATATATATATATATAAACCAACATAACATTAAACATAAACTATAAATTCATAATTTGGCACAACATAATCATCAACACATATTCGTAAACAACAACTGACTTTGGGTTGTCCATGTTCCACCCAACCATATACCTCATGGTTTATTAATCTCAACCACAGGTGATCCTCGAGCTAGGGTTGCAACTCTATAGGCAACGATAAACCAACAATATCAACAAATCCATGGTCAAGGCACTAACCCAATAATCATGTGTCCAACCACTATGCTTTGCTTTCCTGAACATACACTTAAGTGACACATCATTCTCGGGGCCCTATCAATCAATATGGTTCCCACTTTCTAAGGTGTCGTTTGGCCAGCCAAGAAATTCTCAACATTGGGCTTCTAAGAGCTTGTGTTGCTTCCAGGGCTTCCAAACACATGTCTATGCCATAATTAGCTCAGTTCCTAGTCAGTTCTAGAACCCATGCCCAGACCTCACCAAATGGTCACCAAACTAAACGAATCTTAGCAAGTTCCAAAACCCAAGCACAGTATCACTAGTTGGTCACAAAAACTAAGTTCACCAGAACTCTAGTTGATTCCAAATTCCATGCATAGGAACCACTGGCTAAAAATCCCAATTAATTCCACAATCCTACCAAGTTTATCGATTGGTTCATAAGCGAAACCAAGGTACACCTCCCGCCATGGAATCCATGATGAATAATGAAGATGATGATGATGATTAATGATGAGGAATACTAATGATCATAATGGGTGATGATGAATAATAGTCATCTACATATCCTTTTATAATGCATGGACTTTCTCTACCATGTGGCACCTCCCTAAAGCCATGTGGGCCCCTAGGTGCCATTTTCCCCAACAACGAATAGAACACTTGTTTCGTATCACCATGGAATTTCACTTCCCCCCATACTAGTTTATATGGAGTGGGCTTCATAACGAGTCATTATTTTATTAATATTACACAAATTGTACAATATTTACAATCTTGGCACCCTATCCACTTCGCCAAAACGATATATGTTCCTTAGAAACCTAGCCCCAAAATTCATACACACACACACACATATGCATCCAAGCATACAAAAATGATTCCATGTCACCAAAATAATATCAAAGTGTATATATTTATGTCATAAATTGGTAGGGGTGTTACATTCCTCCCCCCTTTATATTATGCATTGTCCTCAGTTCAACACACACACATATATTCAACACATTAGTAAAAAAGATGAGGGTGCTTCTCCATGATGTCTTCTTGCTCCAAAGTATCCTCATTAGGATAGAGCAAGGTCCATTACACCTTTACCATGCTGATGATTAGATTCCATAAAACTTTGACCATTATGTCCAAAATCTATATCATCTGGACCTAAAAATCACCTTCTGGTTCCACTTGAATCATATGTCAACCAATCACATGATCAGTACTAGGTATATACTTTTTAGGTAAATATACATAGAATAGATCATGAACATGCATGGATACAAGAAATGAAAGTCGATATGCAACGAGAATGATCCTCTCTATAATCATGAATGACCCACAATAAAATGTTACCAACTTGGAATTTTCCGAGTATTATTCATTTTTTCCACGGTATAACTTTTAAAAATAAATTATCCCCAATTTTAAACACATGGTGCATACTATTACTATACGCATAACCTTTCTACTTATCTTGGGAAGATTTTAAATTTCACCTAATTTTTATAACCTATTCTTCCATGTCTTTGAGTAATCCTCGGCCAACCATGACTCTATTTATCAGATTGCTCGAACTCATAGGAGTATGACACTTTCTATTGTATAAAACTTCAAACAGATTGATCCTTAATAAATCTTGATATACATTATTATATATAAACTCTACCAAATGTAGATAATACTCCCATTTAGATGGATTATCCATAATGTACATTCATAACATGTCCTCAATTACTTGATTAACCTTCTCTGTCTATCCATCATATTTTTGGTAATTCACAGTACTAAAATTTAGGTTTGTTCCTAACCCTTTAAATAATCCCATCCAAAAATTAGATGTAAACTTTGGATATCTATCCGAGATAATAACCCAAGGTACACCATGCAGCCTAACAACTTCCCTAGTAAAAATATCAGTTATATTAGCTTTTTTATACATTGATTTCACTAGAATGAAATGCACAACTTTGGAGAGTTTATCAACCACCACCATAATTTCATCATGCCATCTTGTTTTCTTGGGAGAATTAATAATAAAATCCAATGACACCACATCCCACTTCCACTCAGGAATGGGTATGGGATGCAACAAGTCTATTAGGGGCTTGTGCTCAACCTTAAATCTCTAAAATTCTAAATAACTTGCTATGTAATTTTCCACATCCTCCTTCAACCTAGGCCAAAAGTATTTCTTTTTTACTTCTATAATAGTTTTTTGATAACCCAAGTGACCTGCATAAGGCACCCTCGGCATGTCCTTCAAAATAAACTCTTTCACCTCTTGCACATTTGACACATTATATGGCTTCTATAAATAGGAATCCAATTTTACCTAAGCTCATAATCCAGATATCTTGGTTTCTCTTCCTCTTGCTACAAACTATTCTTGATACCTAAATACTATTGATCTGAGTTCCTAGCTTCCAAAACTCTGGTTAATATATATGTCTTACATACACTTACTGATGCAACATGCATAAGGTGCACTCTCTAACTGAGAGAATATACCACCTTATTCTCCTTTCATTTAATATATTTAACTTGAAAGTCATACTCATTTAAGAACTCCAACCATCTAATTTGTTGAGCATTCAGAATCAGTTTTTCAAAAAAATGAGCAAACTCTAGTGATTGATCTACAAATCAAATATTCGACCACGAAGGTAATGTCTCCAAATCTTGAGAGAATGAATTATAATTTATAATTCTAAATCATGTGAAATGAAATTCTTTTTATGTTCCTTTAGCTTCCTAGATTCATAACACACAACATGCCCATTCTACATAAGAACTCCCCCCATACCTTCTCTACTTGAATCTATGCATATGAGGAAATCCTCATCCGAGTCTGCAATATTTAGTACATGAGCACTTGTTAAAAAATCCTTTAAGTGTTGAAAGACCTCTTCACACTCAGAAGTCCTTTCAAACTGATATCCTTCCACTGAAATGAAGTGATGCGGTAAGAAATCCTAGAAAATCCTCCAATGAACCTCCTACAATAGCTAGCTAGTCCCATAAAAGACCTAACTTTTGAAAAATTCTTTGGTGCTTGTCATTTCTTGATAGACCTAATCTTTTCTAAGTCCAAAACTATCCCATCCTCTGAAATGGTGTGACCTACATAATCAATAATCTTCTAATAGAGAGAACATTTACTGATTTTAGCATATAATGAATTCTTCCTGAGAACTTGCAAAACCAACCTCCGATGTTGCTCTTGATCCTACTCTGACTTAGAATACACTAAAATATCTTCTAGGAAAATAATAAGAAGCTTATCCATATATTCTTGGAAAACATTTTTGATTAAGCACATAAAAACACCCAATGCATTGGATAATCCAAAAGGCACTACTATAAACTCATAATTCCCATAACGAGTTTGGAAAGGTTTCTTACTAATATTTTCTTCTTTTATTCATAGTTGCTGATATCGTATCTGTTATGGGAGAATTTCACCTAATATAGGAAGCTAATTTTCACCCAGTAAATTCCTTATGCCTTTCCCAAAATGGTTTGTGTACTATAATGTGCAATGATCAACAATCTAAACAATCAAATCCCTTAAAGTACATGCATAAAGAGCATTCATACATGATATCCTTGAAGATGGTTTTCAAGATATTACTTGAATCCCTCACATATCAGTGATGGTTGTTGGTCTCAATGCTAAGAGTCTTTCTCCTACACAAATATCTGACTCTAAACTATCACAAGAAAAGTATTTACATGCATACTCCAACAAATAAGCACACAAGCCTTCTGTAGATTGTTTATTATCTAAAAAACATGTACAAACCGATCATGGACATATGGCATATACCAGAAGGAATAATCATTCTATTACTCATAAATTAAGAGTATAAGGAAGTATACCCCAACAATGAAGACCTCACCTCCAACCTGTAGCATGACCTCCTCCTCTCTCAAATGACTTAGGGCCAAGAGCTCAGACCATAAGTTTTGACTATAGTTTTCCCACTCACTCTAAAACAACTCTTGAACTCAAACTCAAAAACTACCTGGCCTTTTATAATGACAAGTATAAATAGGTCTAGAGGACTCCCAAGGTGTTGGCTTGAGGGGGCCTAACCTAGGTTTGGAGTTATTTAGGAAAACAAATCCCTACACTACTGGCCCTTTCGGCATCAGCCGACGGAGTGTGGACTGAAGTCTCACTCGAAGCAATATGGGGGGATGCTGGAACCAAGTTTCCGCACCCTTGAGATGTCAGAGGTGTCAATTTAGTCCAACTATGCCAACCTTCGTGCAGTTCACTTCGCTCACTATTCTAACCTTCAATACCTTCGTGATCTATTATAATCACCTTTTGCACAACCCTAACTAGGGGCTGAGATGCTTTCGTGCTGCTATGGTAGTGATCTACACTATTTCCCAAAACTACACTGCGTATCTTACTTATCCTTTTACATATGTTAGTTAACTTCACGTAAACAAATATTCTATTTTTCATTCACTTAGTCAACACAGTCATATATATTCACGCATCATATAAATAGTAGACTTGCAATTCACACTCAATATATTCAATGTGGTAAACAGGAAACAAATACACAAAATTGATATAAAACTTCTCTTTATTAATGCTTCCAACTGTTACAGACTTGACTCACCCTACGCACTCAGTTGCAGACTACTAGGCCTCTGGGCAGTCAGCTGCAGAGCCTTCTCCTACTCTACAACCCAAAACTAGACTTTACACTTTAGATATGACTCAACTCTTCATCCTTAGCTTGATGTCATAACTACTTAGAGCCTCACTCTATTTATACAGTCCCATGGTCCGCGGACCATGGGTAGATCTCTACACCTGACATTACATTACAAAATTAAGGGCGGACAACCCTATGACTCTTTTACAAGCTACGCACTCTGAACCCACAAAATTTGGAGCCTTTACATCGAAGTTACAATTTGTGACCAAAATCTGGGTTGTAAGCCCCAAAACATCCCTTGGGGTATCCCACACCCAACATGCCCCCAACACAAACATCATGACTTGCCCTCAACTCACTCTGCCGGTGCGGAGATCTTTGCGCAAAGACCTCCCAACTCTACCATGATTGTTGCAAGATCAACAACACATTGAGCAGCTGCCTGTTGTACTTCCTAGATGCGTTGTTTAGAGACCGTTGTGGCTGAACTGCTACCCTGAACCTGTTCCTGTGTTCCTTACATCTGCACAAGCTTGGCTTCAATGGAGACTGTAATGACATATGCCTCATCAATTCATGGCTATAAGTGTGCCTTCAAATATGTTTCCTTATGTCAAGCAGCATATAGTTGGTCCTTGAGTGCTTTCGCCTACTGCATCCACGCGAGCCTTTGTGTAAGGGAAACCGTCTGCACGGTCCCTTTTACTTCGTCGTACTACTGATGTAGCTCGCATGCCTCTATTTCTAGGTATTGTATGTTCGAGTCCTCTTGCAGAGTAGTGAGAACCTTGAACGACTCCTCAAACAACTTTGTGCAATCTTTTACTGCACTGTTGACCTGTGCTATTGTTGCTCTGATCGTGAGGGTGCATTGTTCCTTAACCTCTGGAAGAGTTGAAGGCTGCGCCTTCAATTACAGCTCAACTATCTGAAGGTTCAGCTCTAGCTAAACCTTGGCCATCTCTTCCTTTGCCTCGTGCACCCCTATTGCTAGCTTCCGGGTGTGCGCCTCCACTGGTTCTTCTTCTTGGATGGCTAACTCTAGGACCATTTGGCAGGCTTCCTTGATCACTTGCATAAGCTATCTATTTTGTGCCACTACCTCGCTGCGATGTAGGCTCAACTGTTCGATGTTGATGTGTTTCTCGCTCATTACCTAGAGCGCACGACCCTCCCTAGCTCGCAGTTCTACAGTAACTCCATCCTGCAAAACATATAGTGTCTCCCGAGGAAGCGCAACCATATTTATACCGATTCCCTTTAGCCCACTGACCATAGGCATGTTAGCCTCATTTTTTTTCATGATTTCTCCCTCTGGCAGCACTAAAGTGTTAGTCATCCAGGTGCACAACATTTCCTCAGTCGCGATCGTGCCTAGTGCGATGCTGGCTGACACAGTACCAACTTGTGGAGTGCACACCTGCAACTCTTGTATCTGTGCTCGGAGGGCCCCTAACACCATCTGGTGTTCCTCTGCAAACTGTTGGAGGGCCTCCGCAGTGACATCCCTCACCGTCTCCCTAATGTCGTTCAGAATCTTTAAATCTTTCAACTTCTTCTGCGGCTCTATGTGCTCTCTTGGGCATGGTTGTTTCAGCTGGGTGGATGCTATTTGTGGGTCCATGCCACCTTGCTCTGTATCTGTCTCCTGTTCGGGTGAAGGTGACTTTTATCCCTCATGGTCTTCCTCAGCTACCTTCTATTGATCTTCTGCCACCTTCGCAGTATCCCACGCCGCCTGGGCCTTAGCTGTTGCTACTTCGTTCCTATGCTTCTCTGCCAACTACACCATCCACAGTTTCGCCTCATCCTTTTTTTGCTGCATGAAAAACTTCTCTGCCTCCACCGTAGAGCTGGCTGGAGCACACCAATCCGGTGGCCACGACTCAAGGACCGCAAAGATGACATCATCCGTTGCTAGGTAGGGTAGCTTGTTCCATGTCTTTGCGGGGTCCTTCCGCACCCTGATGTACATGTGGTGGAAATCTGCCTTGATCTCCACGAAGGTCTATAGGTAGTTATAGACCGTGGGCGATAACCATGGCTTGCGATTAATCCCCATTCTAATGTTCATCTCCATGAACACCTAGAATATCTTATTGTCCCTTATCCTCTACGCATGTCTAGTTGCCCACAACGAAGTGTACTTCGCTGCCTCTGGAAGGTCCTGCGCGATCGTTGGGAACTGGCTGTCCTCGGGAAATTCCCATGCCACCAGCACTATGGATAGTAGAAGCCATGCATAGTGAGAATTCTTCCCCTATTCCTGTGCCTCGTAGCAGTTCTCAAGGAACTCTCTGCATAAGTAGTTTGCCCAGTTAAACTAGACCCCTTTTGCGCATTGCACAGTAAGTACAACTATCAGCACAGGAACCTCATCTGCGTGGCAGTTCCGCATAACCTTTCTAGCCAATATCTATTTCATGAATTTGACCACTAGGTTATTGATGTTGGAAATCACGTACCCTCTCTTCTTCTTCTCTAGCTTAAACTTCTTCTTCATGGCCTCTGTGATGGCCAAATCATCACTCTTACCCTCTGAGATGTTCGTTGGGTCCCCCCCTTTGCAAGCGAGCTGGGTAATTTTGTGAATCAATTGATCCATGATGGGGATGGGCTCCTCCAGCCACAAGCACCCATCATGCACCAGGCAGAGTAGGTGCCTAATGAAAAAAATAGTCACTGGGGCACGGTGGTAATGCGGCACCTAGAGTAGGTTTAACAATCCTGGCTTTTCTACACCTCTCAGCCACTGGCGTGACTCCAACTCTATGACTTTGGTCGGTGCATTTTTCTTCTGGCACATTAGCTATGTGGTTGCCAAATGTGGGAACTTCTTGTGGTTCGCGAGATCCCAGTCTTCAAATTTCAGTACAAGCACTCATCCTAAGTGCAATCCTTTGAAAATGATGTCGTCGAGGAGCAGCAAAGTCAGCATAGAGCTTTTACTCTCATCTAGGTCTTTGTGCACCCTTTCTTTTCCCTTCCACGAAGGAATAGCGGGTAACTTCGTCAAAGGGTCTGCACCCTGGGTTTCAACCTTTATTTCCATGTCCTCGTCTTCTACCAGGATTTTTGCAAAGTCTTCCTCCTCATCGGCCTCCAAATTGATAGCCTTCCCCTTTTCTTCCATGGTAAGCCTAGTCCTTAATGGGTTTCTAGGGGATACGCGCATTAGTACCATAACTTTCTTGTCTTTCTTGGGTCTCGGCATACGCGGCGATTTAGGGATTTCTGCGACTATCCC
This sequence comes from Pinus taeda, assembly GCA_000404065.3. Taxonomy (NCBI): domain Eukaryota; kingdom Viridiplantae; phylum Streptophyta; class Pinopsida; order Pinales; family Pinaceae; genus Pinus; species Pinus taeda. Next base: position 10,969 of record APFE030478394.1, read on the forward strand.
AACACTTTCTGCGGCATATACTTCCATCATGGCCTGCGTGGCCTCCTCAGCAGTCATTACTCTAATATCCATAGCTTCCTCATGCACTGCCATAGTGTTATTCCACAATTCTCTCAATGGCTTAGGTAAGTGCTCAAACAATGAATTCGCCTTCAAAAAATCAAACAGGTCTCAGTTCATGAGTGTCTAGGCGTAGCTCAGTTCTCAAATTGCCAAGTGTTGTTTGTTGGACAACCCTTTCTAATTTATAGAACCTTTTGAATTTGAATTCGACCGTTCCCCCCACATCCAATCCACTAATGCTCACTTGGCAGTAGATTTTCAAGAATCGAGCCCATAAAGTTCACCTTAAATTCCTTCCGCCCACTCCATTTGGTCTCAAACCAAGCATCACATCGTGAATAGTGACTGTAATGGTCATTTTCCAGCTGACCCACATGGTAGCGCAGCTATCCTCATGTTGTAGCAGACCCTATGACACTTTGCTACTCCACACAGTCCTGACATCGGGTAACTCCTAGGAAGAGTAGTTAATAGTCCCACGCCTCCTTTCAGCTGCCTGGAGCGCTAAGAGTATGCTTTGGTCAACTAGTCAGATGGTTGGGCCGCTTGTGTATGGCTTCAACTGACTACCATTAACTTTTCCTGGGAAGAGTTCGCCATTTAATTTCACCAACTGCACCACGCCACCATCTATTATTTCCTTAATAACATATGGTCCCATCCAATGCATTATGAGCTTCCCTTTGAATTTATCAAACTTACTATCATATAACAAGACCAAATCATTCACCTTAAAGGTGCGCAACTTAATATGTCAATCGTGCCAGGCCTTTTCGCGCTGCATTTGTACTTGCTGGTGGAATCCAGCCAAAAACTGTTCTTCTTCGAGCTCCTCCAACTGCGCGAGCATCTCTTCCAAGGCTCCATGGTCCATCATACCTATGAGCGTTGTTATGCGCAGATTAGGCATGATATATTCCATAGGCATTACAACTTCTATTCCATAGCCAAGCCTAAAAGGTGTCTGTCCCGTCAGTTTCTTGCATGTCGTCCTATAAGTCCATAATACTGCAGGTACGTGAAGGTCCCAATCACTTTGTTGTGCATTGCATATCTTGTTCACCGCGTTGCATACCTTGTTGAACGCTTCCATGTGGAAAACCTTGTCTGCAATTGTTCTTCCCACATAATGTCTTCCCAACATTAAGAGCCATTTGCACATTTGTCCCCCCAACACATGCTTATTGACCATACCTCTCAGTGTGGAGTTCATGTGCATCCGCATAGGTTGTTTTCCATATGCCTGCACCCACCTGGCCAGATGCGTGCGCGGATCATCCTGTCCTATGTATTTTCCCTCAGCTGCACCCTAGGCTTCCCAAATCATGTGCGCATCATCCTCCTACATTCGCACCAGTCGTCAAAATTTGCCTTCGTACATATGCCACCATCTCGCGAGCATAGCGCGCAGTACCTAGTCCAAGCCCTGGAAGCATTTTTTTTCTGGCACTTCTCTTTCAAATTTATCCAAGAAGGTATCTACCTCACATAACCCATCATACGTAGGTAGACCTCTTACTTCTGTCAACACGCAGCGTAGTGACTTTGTCATCATATTATAGTTCAGCGTGGTTACTTCGTGTAACTGATTCTTCCATCACTTTATCTCCTCATCAGAAACTAAAGTACAGGAGGTCTCACGCTCCCATGAAATCTGCCCATCCACGGTGGGATTTACCCAGTCTTGCTCTCGCATTGTTATCTTGTAGATGCAGTCTAAATCATCATCACTTTCATAGTCATGCACCGACTCTGTATAGTGTGATCCTTCGGCGGGTTCCATTAGTATAATTACGCGTAGTGACATTTTCTCAAAAATCATCTTGTGCTTCTTCAGATTAATCACCCCGTTCATTTCAGTGGCCCAATTAATTCCTAAGAGCGTGAGATAGGGATTTATATCATCAACAATCTCTATCACTTCAAATTTTGCTAGCACGCTCGCTCCCTCAATATCCACAGTGATTCCATGCAATCGCCCCATGGGTATTATTTTCTATTGATTTGTCATTCACAGTTGAATAGGAGACCACTGTAGCTTAGGTCTCCCCATTCGCACCCATGTCTGTTTCAGTAGCACATTCGCATCCGACTCTAAATCCAGGATAACTTGATCTATCTCATATTCTCCAATTTACATGTTTAATCTCATTTCTCTTCTCGTCCTTGTCTTATGCTTTCCAATCTTCTGGACTATGTGTGGTTCTCCTAGCGCGGTCCCAACACATCTGTTAATGAGTTCCTGTAATCCTTTTACGGCCTTACTATCACGCAATAACTTCATACATTTTTCCAGGAATGTTGTGAGCATAGATGGGTCCATCTCTGGCTTCAGCCTATCTTTGCTTCCTAAAGTGGAGACATCAACGAAGCTCTTATTAGCTTCCATGAACGTTTCCTTAGTGTGCTCCAAATCAAACTCTGCTTCTTTCGCCAGAGCTTTGCAAACACAGGTACTTTCTTCTGGATGTTTGCCTTTGTCATCTCCCATCGTGATTCCACTTTGGAGCACAATTTTCACATTTGGATCTTCCTCCCGCAGCTCAGACCTCATCATCTGTAGGTTTCGAGTCGGGGGAGGTGGTAGCGCTCCTTTGTCACGTATCCTAGCTATCAGTGTAGGGAAATCTTCTGTCTCATGATCAAACAAGGTGCAAAACATGACAGGCACATTGGGTTCGTATAATTGCGAGCATAATGTCCTAGACCCCCACAATTGTAGCATATCAACTGTCCGCGACCTCTTCCAGATCCTCCTCCGCCTCGGCCTCGTTCGCACCCCTCAAGTCATGTTCGCACCATTCTTGTGTTCTAGTCTAGGGGCCTCGTTTTGGCCTGAACTCTATACGTGGGAGTTCTATCCATCATCAACTCATAGCTTCTACAAGTGCACTCATCGTGTCCCACCAACCTACAAAAGTTGCAGAACAACTCTTGCGAATTTTGTGTATACTTTTGTAGCAAATGGTAGTTGTCTATAGCATCTTTTCCAGCTATTTGACAAATCGCACACCACAAAGTAGGCACCACGCTAGGTCCTGCTTGTGCTTCCAGCCTTAAAGGCATTGGTCCTCCTCGTGCGAGATAATTTGCGAACATTGACCAGTGGTCCTTGTCATGACCCTGACCCTTACATTTTATGCATCACACCTCTTCACGCACTTCTGGCCGAGTCGCCCTGTCCTATTTCAAACTCTGCATCTCAAGGCACAAATTTTTCAACTGCGCGTGGATCTGCTAAACTCCCAAGTTGGGATCCTGCATTAGGGTTTGATGCAGCTTCATCATGATCTCTAAGGCCTCTGCCTGAGTCGTTAGCTTCTGTTGCAATACCGCACTCCTTATATGTGGTGTTAGTGACGCTACAAAACACTCACGGTGTTGTCCATCCATCAGATTCATATTAGCTTTGCGAATCATACATTTCAGCCTCTGATCCAACGCCTAAGGAGTCTCGCTTGGTAGCGTCGTGATTTCTTTGAATCCAATGATCGACTATGCTTTAGACTTCGTCCTGTTGAATTCCTTATTTAGTGCAATTTGGATATCCGTTATTCTCGCATTCAGATTATCATTAGAATTCTTAATATACCAGGTCATCCACTTACAACGAACCAAAATTGGTACGGATCCTCATTTCCCAATCCCTTGAACACAGTCAGCTTCACTACGCTTGCCATATTGAATCGCGATGGTGGTGGAGGTGGTACGGGTGAAGATGGAGGTGATGGCGGTGATGTTGGTGGTGATGTGGGTGGGGGTGGTATTCGCGGAATTTTTTGCCTTATCAGATGGATCACACTTCACTGAGAAACCTTCGCGAGCTCTTCCTATCCCCTCGTAGAGGTGAAATCAAGGGGCTATTATTTGGTCCCTTATTTCCTTCGTTTCTATAAGCTTTTCCACTTCGCGTAGCCCTGAACATCAATGTAACTACATAACCCTATTTTCTCACAATAGCAATTTTAATCCAAGTATCTAAAGACTTTATGTACTTACCTCATGCTCATTTGAGAAAGTGTCACTCTACCTCATTATAACTAACTGAGGTGGCAACGACGAGCTCAGTAATGAATCCTCCTATAATCCGATTGATCCAATGATCAACGATGCACGTGATCTTATCCTCTGATGCTTCCAATCTTTGCACTAACTCTGGGGTCCACACAATAGGACTGTCAAGTTTCCACCTTCCTTGGCTATCTACTAGCTTCATGATCCGCTCGTATAGCCCAGTAGGGAAGGACGCGAAGAAGATTTCATGGATCTCGGTGTATAGGTAGCCATTTAACCACTCTTCTTTTGACAGTCGCCGGTTCCTATTCTCCTTCATTGCGAACTCGTGAATTCTTCTATCCAACCATCCTTCAATTTCTTTCTTAGTTGGATTCCAATGATACGATATCATACATCTCTATGCAGATTTTGGTCTCGAAAATGGAACTATTTGTTGGCTCGAGGGGGCCTGACCCAAGTTCGGAGTTATTTAGCCAAACAAATCCCTACACCACTGGCCCTTTCGGCATCTGCCCATGGAGCGTAGATTGAAGTCTCACCCGAAGTAGTATGGGGTGATGTTGGAACCAAGTTTCCACACCCTTGAGATGTCTGAGGTGTCGATTTAGTCCAACTATGCTTACCTTCACGTAGGTCACTTCGCTCACTATTCTAACCTTCAATACCTTCGCAATATGTTATAAATGCCTTTCGCACAGCCCTAACCAAGGGCTGAGATGCTTTCGTGCTACTATGGCAACGATCTGCGCTATTTCCCCAAACTACATCGCGTATCTTACTTATCCTTTTACAGATGTTAGTTAACTTCACATAAACAGATATTCTATTTTTCATTCACTTAATCAACAAAGTCATATATATTCGCGCATCATATAAACAGTAGACATGCAATTCACACCCAATATATTCAATGTAGTAAACAGGAAACAAATACATAGAATTGATATAAAACTTCTCTTTATTAATGTTTTCAACTGTTACAGACTTGACTCACCCTGCGCACTCAGATTTAGGGGTTTATGCACTCAGTTGTGGACTACTAGGCCTCTACACACTCAACTAGAGAGCCTTCTCCTACTCTATGACCCAAAACTATACTTTACACTTCATATATGACTCAACTCTTCACCCTTAACTTGATGTCTTAACTACTTAGAGCCTCTCTCTATTTATACAATCCCATGGACCATGGACCATGGGTAGATCTCTACAGCTGACATTACATTACAAAATTAAGGGTGGACAACCCTATGACTCTTTTACAAGCTATACACTCCGCACCCACAAAATGTGAAGTCGTTACATCGAAGTTACAATTTGTGACCAAAATCTGGGCTCTAAGCCCCAAAAATTCCTTTGGGGGATCCCGCGCCCAACACAAGGAGAATGTACCTAGATGCTTGGGTCAAATAGAAGTTAGGAATCTTCTCCAATAATGCACCCAAGCCAACTCACAAAGGTGATCCTCTATTTTAATCTCCTAGGGAAGACAATACTATAGAACCTCTACCATCTTCGCTAGGGAACAACTATCAATTTGGGATGAATATTGCTCGGATGAAAAATGTTTCCTGCAAAGTTAGAAAAAAAATTCTCTGTAAAGCACTATCCCTGAGTGATGATGCATAATACTGAGTAAAATGAAGGTGTTGTAGCAACTACAACCACCCTAAAAAATTTAGCCTATGCTTTGATTTTGGAGCCTTCCTTCCTATCCATAAAAGCTTATATTGTATTTTGTTTTAGGTATTCATGCTTTGATGGAGACTTATCTTTTTCATTTATGCTTGTGTTTGCTTGTTTCCACACCTAGTTGATATTTCTAAGTCACAAGCTAATCTCCCAACTTGGTCTTATAGTAGTTATTGGCTTTCCTCCAGAAACTACGCAATCCTTGAGGGAAAGCAACCTTGATTATTGGAATTGCATAGTTTAGACTAGAAGTCAACCTTGATATTAGAAACTACACAACCATGGAAGACATCACAACACTGAGCCCAAAAACTGTGCAATTCCTCACTAATCTCAGAAACTACACACTACACTGAGCTAGAAGGTTTCCCAGTTCCCCAGAAATACACAATCTTTCCCGAAAACATGCATGGGAAGTTTCCCCGAAAAAAAAAATGAGCAAAAAAAAGATAAAAAGAAAAATTCATCCCTAAAAAATATGGATCCATTATTAGGATCCTGAAGGAGGAACACGCTATTTTTAGAAACTTCCACCAAGTGTTTCTTTTTCCTTGATTTTAGGCATGTGTGTCATAAACCCTAATTCACTCAAATATATTTAATCGACGCATCTAGAGCTCATTTTCAAATTTGATCTTGGAGTTATAGCATTCACAAGGAGATAAAGGAACCTTCACTGCAATCCTCGTTGCTTTTCTGGGTGAGTTTCACTTTATTGTCTTTTGCCACTTTTTTTGTTTCTTTTTGTTGTTTCACTTGTTTGAGTGTTGTTATTCTTATTTCTCTTCACATTTGTTTTTGTTTCAACTTATTTTATCTTGTAGAATTGTTGTTCTAAGTTTTCATTTGTCTTTCAAAAGTTTCACATTAGTTTTCTTGTTTTTGCACCAATTGTCTTCGTTGTGGTGACTCTCCTCACATACTTTATTTTCCTTATGTTTGTTTAGTTTTTGCACTTGATATTCATTGATTCTTTCACACTTAGTCAGATATGAACCCAAGCACACATCATCACTTAGCTCTTCTTATGTTTCCACACTTCCACCGGGAAGATCTGCACTAAATTCCTTGGCCAAACTTTTCCTTTCCTAGCTAGGCACTGCACAATCCCAAGCCTCAAGCTAAGAGCTTGGCCTCTACAACTACGTAGTTCATAGTACAGGCCAGCCCAACTGTGTAGTATGTAGTTCAAGGACTTAACCTGCCTCCTTAGCCACTAAGACTACGCAGTGTGTAGTATATCCCAATCTCTGCCTAGGCTGAACTGCGAATTTTGCAATATCAAGCCTCATGTTGCACCCTTGGCTACTGTGATTGCACAGTGTACAGTTCCCATAGCTAGTCTCCCTTGCTTGTTGATAAAAATTATGCAATCCTTCTAATCAGTTTCCCAGTTTTCTACTTGATCATGCTTTCAAGTTAGATTTGCAAAATGCTATTGTTTTCTTTCCATGGGTGTCTTTTTTTCCCACAAGTTCCACACTTGTGAATTACTTCTCTCCAGAATTCATTTTCACCATGGAACCAAAGAGATTTGCTTCAATAGAGACCACTGGAAGAAGTATTGGGGAAGAAGTTGAGAAAACACTAGTAGACTTGTCAGTATATGCAGACACTCAACTGTTTATTGATAATGAGTCAAAACTAACATGGAAACAAGTTAATGAAGCTATCTCATCAAAGAGCCTTGAGGCATATCTAGAGGACTAGTAGGTTTATCTCAATATCCAATAGTCAGGACTACACGAGGTCGCATGCAGATATCCAACCTTCCCATGTGTATATGTCATAAGCTGCATTGTTTCACACATTGAAGAGAAGACCATGACATCGAGCAATGCAAGCAAATAGAAGGTCGCTACATTTTTGGTAGAATAATATTAGCGAATGTATCGCTTTCCCGAGCTAGTGAGGCTCATGGACTCATATTTCTATGCCACCAACAACTATGTGAACACAAGATATATTATTAAAGGTTGGGTAAAAGAGCCATCAAACTTTTGATAGACACCCACCCATTCATACAAGACAAAGTCTCTCAAGAAGGCCTACCAACTCCTGGTTATCTTATCTTGTAGGATACATGGTCAGCAGAGCACAAAGAACTTTCCTAAAGGGTGGGAAGTATTATTGAACTAGGTTGTGAAAGAGGGAAGTTGTTGAACTACTCATATATGTTAGCTCGATAGTTGAGAGCCCATGTAGCAGAGGCCTGAAATCCTACCAAGTGTGAGAAATAAAGGTTTTATATGTTTTCATATTTAGTATACGCAATCTGTGCACAAAATCAATTTCCTCGCATGAACTGGACATGGACACCACGAGAAAATATTGTGGATATCTATTGTAAATTACTTTTAGATTACAGTCATCGAGGAGTAATGGAACAACTAACTGACCATTTCAACATATCGCTTTACAAGCTCGTCTTTGAATAGAAACCACCTTGCAATGGAGGAAATAGCAAACATCATAGATTGGCTTTCCTCATTAGGCTAACACCTTCCTTAGAGTGCTCGATGGAGAGAATTCGGTGCATGTTTTTCCAATGTATGCCACTGACAAAATTGTCATGCAAGAAGTGTCATATCATCTCACCACATGGTTGTTAGTGGCTTTCCATAGCAGGAATAAAGCACCTTGGCCAACTCTTCCTATGCAAACTGGATTATACGAGATTAAGAACTTGAAAGTCGTGGATACTGAGGAAAAGGAGATAGTGGAGTTTGCATTCATTAGTCGATACTTTAATCTGTATTATCCCCGTAGTATTTACAAAGGCCACTATGCCATAATTCACTTTCAGTGGCTTAATGGGGAATTTCATTGTCTAGAGGAAGATCCATGGAGGAATTTATACAATTCCTCCAACTTTCGTGAGCTGGTCAACTTAGCAGGGAATTCACAGACTACTCCACGAGGGCAGCAATCCTGTGCAGGATAAGGGAAAGATAAATATTGTTGACAATCCAAGGGGAGAACAAATATGCAAGATGAAAGTAGATCCTATTTTTATGAAAGCAGCTTTAGCAGCAAAAGTGAAGAGGAAGTCGAGGATACAGAGAGAAAAAATAAGATTGCAAGAAGAGAAATTGAGATTGAAGCAAGCATAACAAGAACTAAAGGAGGAATAAGAGCTGATGAGGAAACAACAAGAAGAGAAGCAGAAGCGGGAAGAAGAAGAAAGGAAATGCACAATCGAAGGAGAAAAAACATCGATACCAGTTGAAGGGTAGGAACGGAACCAACAAGATGTTGAGGAAGAAGGTGAACAGATGCAGGACCAGGAGCTTGCTGAGAAGGTTGAACACTTAATTTAATTTACAGACATGGATATGGAATAGGAGCTGAAGAATGAAAATTTCAACCTAATTTTGAGTGCACCATAGGTCACCGTTCGGTCTGCACCACCTACAACTGCAGAGCCAGTTCCGACCGAGGAAGGGGATGTTGTTCCTCTTGATGATGATCCAATAATGGACGTGTACAATTTGTCACTTGATGAGTTCCAAAAGAATATTGTACAAACACAGAGAAATAATTTTCTGGATCATCACGCATCACCTTCATTCATTAGATAAAGGGTGATAGTGTAAGACACCAAGAAGAATCCAAATTCCATTGTCGAACCTAATTTGTCCTTTGCAGGTGTAAGAAGATCAAACATTCAGTATTTGATGGCCGAGAATGAGAAATTGTAACAAAACTTGAAGTCTACTATGCAAGAAGCGGAACAACTCCAGGCAGTCGCACATAACACAGTTTCCACATAGGTATACTTGGAGGATATGAGAGCAGCAATACATGTTGAAGTATCAACACTTGAAGAAACCATGCAGAACCTCTATGAGGATTTTGTGACTATACATGAAGTGGTTTTCCATTTGCATGGACTACAACAACAAATCAAATATTTTTTTAAACTCTCAAGAACATGCGAGATGCCATTACCTGTGCAAGAATGAGCAATGTGATACAAAGGGGAATTGCTTGACTTGGAGAATAAAATGAAGCCACATGTAGAGATGGAGAGAGCGAGAGTTTGAATGTATTGGTAAAAACACATAATATCCCATCAGTTGGCTCGCTCACCAAATCCAAACCTAGGAACTAGGTTCGGGAGGAGATCGAAGAGTACTTGGAGCAGCTCAGACAAATTTCCACCAAGGAAGGTTTGGAGATGAATAGATAGAACATGCAAAATTACATCGGTGATCCTGTCCAAATTAGAACAATGTTACTCATTCTTTAGAAGGGAATTGAAACTGGTTCCAATCCATTGTACTCGGATGCCATGGAGGCTAAAGCCTGCTTCCATCCCAAAACCATCATGTGGTTTGGGAATGTCATCACACAATTCAAATCCTAGCACCAATATGTAACCACAAAGAATCAACTTGAAGTTGTTGAACTAGAGTTCTCCAAAAATAAAGCATCATTCAATAATTTGTCATCTTTTGTGATGCACTTCCTTCCATCTCTGGATCTCTCTTCTTGTGGCTTCGCCACAACTTCCTGAGGTTATTTATTTGGAGCTAAAAGCTCCTCAACTGAATGCAATTGAAGCTCCCTCTCAAGAGAACACCTCATTTCCTTCTCCTCATCAAACTTCACATCTCTACGAGAAACAGTCGTCTTGCAAGATGGAAAGTACACATAATAATTATGAGGTGTTTCTGTGTACTCTACAAATAAACCCAACTCTACTGTTGGCTCTAGATTTTTCCTTGAGTCCTTGGAAATATGACAATAAACTGATGATCCAAAGACCCTAAAGTGTGACACATCTGGTTTCTTCCCTGAAAAATCTTCCTCTAATGTACTCATGCAAAGAATCTGATGAGGACTCATGTTTTGCAAATAGATTTTTGTGTTGCATGCTTTAACCCACAAGTACAATGGTAGACCTTGGTCCTGCAACATCGACCTTGCTACTCCCAAAATACTTTTGTTCTCCCTCTCAACCACCCCATTTTGCTATGAAGTGTGGGGTGATGTCAACTCCCGTCAAATGCCTTCCTTTGCACATAAATTTTTAAATTCATTCGACACCTACTCACCTCCATTATCGCTCCTGAGAGCCTTGACTTTATTTCCTATCTCTTTCTCAACAAGTGCTTTAAATTCAACAAAATTGGAGAATGTTTGGTCTTTCTTCTAGATGAAGAAGATCCAAAACTTCCATGAGAAATCATCTACAAATATTACATAATACCTATGCTTGGTAGTGGAGGCTATTGAGAAATTTCGACACACATCAAAGTGAACTCTTTTGAGGACTGCTTGCGGTTTACTGTTCCAATCATTGAAGGTGGATTTTGTGTACTTCCCCAAAGTACACCCTTTGCATGTATCCCATTGTTCTAGTGCTCCTTTGGGAAGTCCTATAGAAATCTACTGCATGATCTTGAAAGCGTGATGTTGTGAATGTCCAAGTCTTCTATGCCATAATTCACCAATATATCAGCTCTACACCTTCTTTGATTTTGTGCTCAATGCTACACAATATTCCACATCTAACTTGTAGAGGTTCTTCACACCAATCTCGATCCGCTTCACTTGTTCCATGGTGATGTGTCTAAGAAAATACTTTACTTTGCTAAATATCACATCATAACCATGGTCTTCAAACATATATATATATATATAGATATAGATATAGATATATTATTCAGACCTGAAACATACATGACATCCTTGCGTTTAGACTTCCTCTCAAAAGTAAATGTACCAATACCAATCGCACTATGCCTTCCATCATTTCCCATCTCGATGTGCATCTGGAGGTCATTCTCTTGCAAGTCACTGAAGAATTCTCAATTTCCTATCATATGGAATGAGGCTCCACTATCCATATACCACACACTACCCATGACCATGCTCACCATATAAGCTACGAGGATGAAATCAAGCTCAAATTGTGAAGCCAAAAATTCACCTAGTGTTCCTCCCGAGGGCTTCTTACCTGCCTTATTGTGTGGACACTTCATTACATGGTGTCTCGGTTCATGACATGAAAGCACTTGATTTTGGAAATGTTTTTCTTCTTGCTGCCTTGACTGGATTCTCCTTTGGATTGGGATTTCTTCCCTTTCCCTTTCTTTGATTTTCTAGCAAAGGAAAATTTCTCCATATCCTCAACCTTGGATGAGGTCCCATCTCTAGTATTCCACCTTATCTCATCTTGTGCCAAATCTGACCAAAGGCGTTTCCAATTTGGTAGTTTGTCCCTCCAATTACCAAATCTTGGTAGTTGTGCTAGCTCATGGGAAGGCCTAGAAGGGCTAAGCTTACAATATAATCCTTAACAATAGCCACCCCAACTCATCCAAGTTCATCATGACATTATGTGAACTGGATCAGGTACTGTTGAATTGATTCAGTCTTCTACATCTTGATATTACGAAGCTTTTCCTTGAGCGACAACTTCATTTGGTCGCTACTGTTCTTGAACAGTTCTTTAAGTGCTTGCCACATTTCATAAGGGGTTTCTTTCCCATGGAGATTGGAGACTATCTAATCCTTCACACCTTCCAATATAATCCTCCTCGCCTTGGCTAGACACTTCTTCCACTCTGATAGATATTGAATATCAGCTGCTAGTGGTTTCAGAATCTCAATATCTATGAATTCCTTCAATCCATTATCCTCTATCACCACCTCCATCCTTTCCTTCCAAGGAACAAAATTTGAGCCTCCCTCAAGGGCATACTCGATCCTTAGTCCATAGAAAGACATCCTACTTGTTCTTGGGAATTGATCCTGCAAATTTGATCCTCCTACAAAGACAACTTCAAATTATCTTCTTTACCATGAATCATGCTTTGATACCATGTATAAATTCCTTATAGATTCAAAACAACTAATATAATTTGTTAAAACAAAATACTTTAATCTACTCTACTCATCAGTATAAATAAATTATCAATCAAGAAATTAGAACATAAACATGAGATAAGATTCAATCACATATGCTCAAAGATTTATCTAGGGGAAGGAAACTTCTCAAAACCCCTTCCTATCTGTATTGCATAAACCATAAAATATAGAAGAAATATAATGCTTTCTCAAGCCCGAGCAACATCTACACTAGAATAATCTATCTCATTGTGTCATAAGTTGACTCTGGTCAATACTTAACCAAATTCATTCCTACCCAAGTCCTTATTTCTTTGTACTGTTCAATAAAGGATTAGCCCTGTTGATAGTGGTGGAAATCCATCAACCAAGGGGTCTCCCTGATGTGAAGTCGCAATTAGACCTCATAGTGTTTGGTTTATGAACCCATGCGAAATATCATACTAGTTGCCATATATCTCAAAGAGATGACTTGGCTCTAACTGTCAGCATGAGAGAGGGATGCAATGGTGTCCCTGAAAAGTAAGTGAGGTGTGATTTGTCAATGTTCAGTTGCAACTCTGTCAACATTCTTCTACTACAGAGAGGGGAGAAAAGTGAGCCTCTGAGTAAGAGGTAATAGTACCACCCAATAAGAGACACACATGAACCACAAATATCCATCTAACATTCAACAAAATAGTCCAAAGTGCATGTGACGATCATTACAACCAAAAAACAAAGAAAGATTTGTCTAATATTCCACAGAAGGGTCTTCAAGGATGGGACAACGATAACAACCATTACAACTCATATCAATAAGTTAATTACTAAAATAACAAAAATATTTAAGCCATATTAGCACAGTTGAAAGAAAACATGAAATAAAAACATCCGCAAAATAGTCTTACAAACATTCATAAAATAGTCTTACAAACATTCATAGTCCATGCATGAAGATGATTCCAGCCTTGAAGGCTTTCGTTATCCAGCAAAAGTTACAAGACACATGTTTACAATGTACATCACTAGCCCCAATAGTGGGACATTGGAGCCACTCCTTTCTCCTCAAAGAACTAGTTGATCTCTCTAATGCCTTGTGGGAGGAGCCAAGGTGAAAATTCCTTTTCTCATACAATGAGGGAGTATATGTAACCAAGGGTGATTCTTTGACTACCCTCATGACTTTTTGACTTCCTATGACTTTCCAACTGACATGACCCTTCACATTCCATGTGTGTCCTTTGGACTTCCACTTTAGAATACATTTGAATACAATATACATGTTCCACATAAGTGATGTGGCATATTACCACTCATGACATGGCATGAAATTACACTGCTGACATAAACTGATTGGTGATGTCACAATGTCAATTCATTGTTGCTGCTAAGTCCCAAATGTCTTCTTGAATATGATTTCTATTCACCTCCACATGGCTTGGTGATGCAAAATCTTCAATGATATTTATTCTTGGGTAGTGGTCACAAACTTGTGTCCCTTTGCTTTTGCTCGATTGATTCCACCTATACCTCCAGTTGGTTTCATCTGTTTCCTTGTTTATTGTATAATTTACTATCTTTAGCAGTTGTTTCAGGTCTTGGACTTCTGTTGGAGTTTTGACCCCCTAAAAAACATTTTTTTGAGGTCCACACTAGGCCCGCAGCCATAGGCTAGGGCATACCATAGATCCTATAATACTTGGATAGATATTTCCAACAAGGTATTATACATGCCAAACAGAGATAATATGATCAAGTTACGACCCCTCGAAGTTGACTGCCCAACTAACCCCAACGGGGCCCACAAACTCTGGTGTTCCATCTCTTGGGGTTAGGATTATGTTTGTTTAGGGTTTTCCCTTGTTGTTCAATAATAAGTAGGCCCTTGAGCCTCATTGTAACATAGTTTAGAGGAATGTAGCTACCACATCTCTTCTTAGAGATAAGCTACCATCGCCTGACATAGCTTATTTCTATTATGTTTGTAAGCATATTTCAGTATTTGATATTAATGAAATGAAGTGTTATTTTTTCTCCATCTCTGTATTTATGGTTATATCCATAATTTTTTGCATTCCTGTTTAAGTTCATATCAATGGTATGAGAACAGACTGCTCTTTCTCTTTTTTCTTTGCATTTCCCCAACGAGGTCTAGATATAAGGAATTAGGCTTGAATTGGTTGAACCTTTCAAAGACCAGCCTCGCAAATCCCGACAGCCTCCCATGGCGGAAGAAAAGAAAGACAAGGGGTAGGATATCCTTCCAAAATGTTGCTCGAAGAATCCCTTGAGCGACAGAGGAACACGATGATGGACAACTTTGCCCAGATCCTTCAGCAACTACCCAAATGTGATGCATCTCCTTCCAGCAGCCACTCTGGAAGCGCCACACCCTTTAAGGTACAATTTAATATTGACATCCATATATAATAAGGTCAAATAGATGCAGATGTCGTAGATAAATGGTTAAATATGCTAGAAGAATATTTTTTTGGTCATGTTTTTTTCGAGTCGGGAAAATATTACTTTTGCACTTCTCAAAACCGCCCCCCATGTCAAGGACTAGTGGGAAACTGACTGTGAGAAGAAGGACGAAAGTACACCCTCAATATTTTTAGCTGCACCCACTTGGAATTCATTCCGGGATGCCATCAGGGAGCAGTACTACCCTATCGAGAGCTATGAGGATAAATACATAAAGTGGACCATGTAATGGCAGGGAAGGGACCAAGACATGTCAGAGTTTACCAATGTTTTTTATACCCTTCCCACAAAGTTGGGTATCAATGATTCTCACCGACATTTGGTACTCAAGAACTGTAGCTGTTTACACAAGTACATCTAGGATGAGATAAAGTTCCTAGACATCTCCTCACTTCGCACGACATACTAATATGTTGTCAAGATTGAGAAAAAATTTAAACAGAAGAAGCGTGACTTTGGATCTTCGAATTCGAAGAAAGGAAAAGGTTTCCCCAAACCATAAAGAAAAGGATAATGCTAAGGCAGGGCGACCCATGATAACCCACCGAAGCGGTAACCAAAAAACAACACCACGAAGACAAATAAGGAAATATGAAAATGGTGTGAGTGTTAGGCCAAGTAGTCACTGGTGGCTGAAATGAAGGCTTCCGAGTCAGATGCATTTTATGAATTTGAGTTAGAACATGACAAGGGTAATGACAAAGGGAAGCAGATCATTGACGCGGAGCCCAGTGCCACCATGACCACCACCAAGATCCAAAAGAATGAGCCTGAAGATCCAGAGG
>APFE030478394.1:33312-63557 GCA_000404065.3 Pinus taeda
TGGAGGTATTGGCTGGAGGTCTTACTTTTTGACGTTTGGTTTAGATCCACCGTGAAAGACGCCGAAAATAGAGGAAAATTCTTGTTCAACGAAAGTGAAATATCACTGTATTGAGCAGGGAAGAGTCATGGACGTATTGACTGGAGGTCTTACTTTTTGACGTTTGGTTTTGATCCACCGTGAAAGACGCCGAAAATAGAGGAAAATTCTTCTTCAACGAAAGTGAAATATCACCGTATTGAGCAGGGAAGAGTCATGGACGTATTGACTGGAGGTCTTACTTTTTGACGTTTGGTTTTGATCCACCGCGAAAGACGCCGAAAATAGAGGAAAATTCTTGTTCAACGAAAGTGAAATATCACCGTATTGAGCAGGGAAGAGTCATGGACGTATTGACTGGAGGCCTTACTTTTTGACGTTTGGTTTTGATCCACCGCGAAAGACGCCGAAAATAGAGGAAAATTCTTGTTCAACGAAAGTGAAATATCACCGTATTAAGCAGGGAAGAGTCATGGACGTATTGACTGGAGGCCTTACGTTTTGACGTTTGGTTTTGATCCACCATGAAAGACGCCGAAAATAGAGGAAAATTCTTGTTCAATGAATGTGAAATATCACCGTATTGAGCAGGGAAGAGTCATGGACGTGTTGACTGGAGGTCTTACTTTTTGACTTTTGGTTTTGATCCACCGCGAAAGACGCCGAAAATAAAGGAAAATTCTTGTTCAACGAAAGTGAAATATCACCGTATTGAGCAGGGAAGAGTCATGGACGTATTGACTGGAGGCCTTACTTTTTGACGTTTGGTTTTGATCCACCGCGAAAGACGCCGAAAATAGAGGAAAATTCTTGTTCAACGAAAGTGAAATATCACCGTATTAAGCAGGGAAGAGTCATGGAGGTATTGACTGGAGGTCTTACGTTTTGACGTTTGGTTTTGATCCACCATGAAAGACGCCGAAAATAGAGGAAAATTCTTGTTCAATGAATGTGAAATATCACCGTATTGAGCAGGGAAGAGTCATGGACGTGTTGACTGGAGGTCTTACTTTTTGACATTTATTTTTGATCCACCGTGAAAGACGCTGAAAATTATCGGAAATTTCTTGCGCAACATCATGAAAGGGAGAAGATGTTAACAAAGGACTTGAAGCCGCTAAACATCCATAGCAAATTGGTCATGGAATACCATGGAAAAATGCGGGACATTAGATAGAAAGGGAAATATCGTTGGAGGTTTAGAAGTAATACATTTGGAGATATATATATTTTTTTTTGTAAATTTAGGTTGGATTATATTATCATTTTGTCTAAGGGAATTTGACCAGCCACTTCACATCAAAGAATATCTTAATAAAACAGCTAATCAAATCCATCCAAAACCCTGTAAAATATACACATAAAATTTTTAAAAACATATCATTAATAAAATTTTAAATCATATTACATATCATTTTTTATAAGTTGAATAAAATAAATAAATTTGTACTTGTATTTTTTAATGTTTTTAAATTTATTAATATCTTCCAATTAAGTTGATACATTTACTGATGTGAACACAATCCATAGTATATGTTAAGAGTTACACCTTTACGAACTATATTAAACTTACCCCTACCCTCTTTTTAATTGATTGCAAATATTTAACATTATTAATTGAGAATACTTATTAATTAGTAATTTTCTTGTTGATTGAAATAATTATTAACTATTTAATTGATAATTTATTAAGATATTTTTTTATTGGATTATTATGCTTAGTGAGTGCATTTTTTTTATGCCTTTGACACATCTATGGTAGAATGCACGCAAGTCAAACGTAAACTAATATTTAACGATGTATATTATGCATAACAAGATGATTATTACTGTAATTCATGGTGGCCACATAAGAAATGGCCTAAAGCATGGGAGCTTTTGCACTATGGTCACATGTATATTATGCATAACAAGATGATTATTATGGTAATTGATGGTGGCCACAAAAGAAATGGCCTAAAGCATGGGAGCTTTTGCACCATGGTCACCATTGTATGTGATGGGAAGATAGTTGTTAATGGTAATTGGGAATTTCTCTAGCAAAAGAGTTCTTTGGGGATGATGATGAACATAAAGTCTCTTTGATTTGGTTTGTTGTCTCTCAATCCAAGTGTTGATATGGGTTAGGGTCAACTAGTGTCTTGACACTTCATTATCAAAGTCAAAGAAGGGAAGAAAGGGTTGGAAGGTGCAAGTGACTAGTGCTAGTACCACATGATATTGAGGATAACAATCATCTTGTTCTCTCATGACATCCAAGTTTTCAATATTAGTCATGGTAACACTCTCATTTTGATCCCTCACTAATGATGTAATTAATGATGTTAATAGTTTGAGAACTAGTGTGCATAAATGGGAGTGGTTAGAGACAATATTTCTTTATTTATTTTTCATGAAAATTGCCAACAATTGTTCAAATGGGCGCACAACCTACATTAACTATAAAGCCATCATTGGAAACCAATGAGGGGAATGTGGGTAAGTGTTGCATGTCTAAATTCCCTTAACTAGAATTTTATTATTGAGTTTGAAATTTAAAAATATGATATTTTCCAATTTCCAATTTTGGTAAGTCAATTAGTGAGGGTGTTGGTAGTTGAACTATCAAATTTTCATAATTATCAATAGTATTGGGGGATTGTACATAAATCTTATCTTTAACAATTGATACCATAAAAATCAATCATCGAATTTAGAAGTACTACTAGCCATAGCACATATTTTTTTAACTTAAAAATGAAACAATTTAAAAACATGAATATGATAATTTGTATAATTGCAATATAATCAATAGAACCTCCTTTTCAAATGGGCATTCAAATTGCGACATTTTTTAAGCTATGGTCTAAAAAATCATCACCAATGTATACAATATCATAAAATCAGCCTTAAAATGTTCACTCTAGGTTTTGTGTATCACTTCAAGAACAATATAATACATAATGGTGTGAAAATATCCCCACATAATTTAGAGATGCAATATTAATTGAAATACTTTTTACTTATAGTCAAAAGCTCAATATTAATTACATTAAATGATTTATTTATTTTTAATGTTAGTGTTGGATTGTTGATATTCAAAACAATGATCTAAGAAATTTGCAACATTTTCATAATTAAAACATATAATCCAACAAACAAAGAAATGACTCATAACTTCATGTAAGAACATATACAAGTTAAAACACTCCTTTCAAGTTACCATGCAAACATCATATTGATAAAAAATACATAAATTGTTTTATGCAATTATTTAGACTAACTCGTAGATTTTGACACATCATTAAAATTTACATAATCTTCAAATGCATATCCAAAAAGCATTATTTAGACTACAACATTTTATTAAACTACAAATAGTCATGTTCGGTTTAAAGAGATAAGGCTTTCGGTTATAAATGAAGAAACATTTATATAAGTTTTGTAATTGATATGTTTTAATTTTTTTATTTTTTTTATAATGGACGAATGACATTTATTAGGCATTTGTATTTTCCATATATAAATGAAACGATGAAGATTCAAATATCGACTCTCTCTAAATTCATTTGAACAATATGTTTCAAGTGGTACCATGGGGTTTTCGGTGCACACATTTTAAATCAGGATTATTAATGGCCACATATGAAACACCACCATATATATATATCAATGAGAGAAAAGTTAAATTGTATTAATCAATAATTGTGTTTTATAAATTTGGGGAATATTAAATTAATAATAATAATAATAATTAATTATATTTTGTCAATAATAATAGGGTGGGAAAGAATGCAGTGTTAATTAAAGTTTATATATTCAGTAAAAAAATATAATGAAATTTTTAACATTTTTTAATTTTATTTTATTTATATGATAAATTCAAAATTTAAAGGTGAATGAAAATTAATATAGATTAAATATGAATGACTTGATAATAATAATTATAATAATAATAATAAAATCGATTGATTGTTGGATTTAGGACTAGAAAATGTTGGGCATGTATTACAGAATAATATTATCGTCTATGAAGATCTATGCATTTAACTAATAATTATTACACATCAGGATAGAACACCATGCATTAGGACAAGGAGGTGATGATACCATGCCCCTTGACCTCGATACTAGTAAGACCTACCTCTAGGTAATAATAACAAAAAACCTATACCCGTTTGTGAGCTTGAATTTATGAAATTATATATATTAAATCTAAATTGTACCTTACATTTTTATAATCTTATTATATGTCCAGAAAAAGTTGTGATGGTAAATACATATCAATGACGACAACACCATCGAATTTTTGTTGGGGTTGCCATCAATGCCAAAGGGGGAGTTTGTTGACATTATGGTTGAGTTGTTTGGTTCGCGTTGATGTCAAGCTAGTAGCATTGGTGTTGGAGAATGAATTGGTGTTGATTGGAATTGATGCCAACCTCATTGTATGTGATTATGCATATTCTTGTGAGATGGTACTTGGATATTGCATCGGTTGCAGACCTTATCTTCATGGTTGCAGTTCTTAGTACAGGTTCTTGACTTGTGTGTGGATGCCTTGGCAAGATATGGAGCTGCTACACCTCATTCGCAGTATTGGAGACTTTCAATCATGTTTATGGTACTTGGTGTATGTATTGATGGGTTTCATCTTGTATGATCAGTTGCAGGGTCTATCATTGATGGTTGTAGATGTAAGAGTAGTTGTGGTGAAGTTTGATGGTTTTAGTGTTGAAGCAACTAATGGATGGCATGCGAGTCAACATAGTTTGACTTGTGTTGATGATGGAGTTGTTGCAGTGGATTAGTGGAGTGTTGTAGAGGCTACGAGGGCTTCTTTAGGACTTACTGATGATGATCAACCAGTGGAGAAAGTTTTGGAAGAAAATGAGAAAAGGAAAGTTGTTTTTAGTCATCGTCTTCCACAGTCACATGGAGCCAAGTCTGTGGGGAAAATGAAAGATCAAATTTTTGTCATGTAGGCCTATGGAAGGAATTGAAGAGTTCCAGTTGCATGGACGCTGTGTGCTAGGAGCGACCAAGGTTTTTCAAGAAAATTTATCTGCATTCCTCGCGCTCATCAGGTGTTTTTTTTTTTGGTGTCATGTTCGAGACTCTGCATGTAAAGGTTGTAAAAAGGTTATTGTGCTTCTAAATTATGGTTGTAATAGAATATTCATTGGTAAATGAAGTTAATGGCTTCATTAAGTCAAGAATCAATAAATTGAACCTCTTCCAGCATATGAACAAAGCTCTACTACATAATTGGAAGTAATTGTTTTAATCATTTGATAAGATTACAAATAGATGGAGATCATGAATCTATTTGGTTGGTTCACTTGAGAAGAAAGTGTGATGGTTGTGTGAGATTGGAGAGTGTGAGTGGGTGAAGAGAGGTGTGTGTAAACTTGTAGGAATTTGTGCATAACACCTTCAATAGATCACAGTGATAGAAGATGGCAGCAAAATTTTGTCTCAACCAAGATCTTATGCAGTAGTATGGTAAAATAGTAGGAAGGATTGTATATGATTTCCTTCATACTTTCATATCATTTTTCAGTAGATTATTTTTTTGGATGTTGCATGTGTTGTTGATTGGGTTGTTGCAGTGATTGAGTGAGTGAGTTGTGCATATTTGTTTTGGTGAGATCCTTATATTGATTTGAGACTATATTGCTAGAGGTTGTTGTGTTTTTCTAGTTGAGAGATTCAGAGTCACTCCAATCTGAAATATTGTGAAATGAGGGTCACATAAAAGAGTCGGGTGTGTGCTCCGACAGAGACAATATAGATAAAACATTTCTTCATAAGTCCAATGGGTGTTGGGAAAGGCTTGTTGATTAGATGGGTGTCCGTCGAGTCATAGATGAGAATCATAGTTCTCTATGATAATATCCATTTATATATTCTATGTAATTGAATTGCTTGACGATTAATATAATTATTTGATCAACGCAACAATAACAGGGTGGTTTTTTACCGGGAGAAGGGTTTTCCACGAGAAAAATATTATGTCTTATTGTGAATGTTTCTTTGGTTATTTCTCATGGTTCTCATATGTTTTGTTATATGATTTACTCTAAAAATGGGTTAATGAAGATTGTGTTGTAGTAATTGAAAAGGATTTTAAAAGTTAAGAAAAACAATCACTACTTATTCACCTCCACCTCTTAGTAGTGAATACATTTCCAACAATCCACTATTCTCCAAATATGGGAAATTATTGCATAGTTGGGCGGGTGATGAATTCCTTGACAGATTGTTGGAGGTGATTAAGGGAAATTTGGTGGAGGATATTAGAAGGGAAGAAGATGATAAATATCAAGAATCACAAGATGTAAGTTAATTTATTGGGCATGGAAATTTTGTGTTGTTGGCGAATATAGGTGTGATGTGTTGCAAAGGGGATCCCCATGAACGATCGACCCTTAGAGAGGTTAAGGCATCGCTAGAGCAGTTGGTTGCCAAAATCCATAAGAGTTCAGAAAATGGGTTGAAATGCCTTGGATAGGTGATGGACCAAACCATTTCAGAATGTGATTAGGACATGTTTGTGGAAGAAAATGATTAGCTTACATTATATAAAATGATTAGTTTATATTATTTCATGTAATGTGGATTATATGAAATTGTTAGAGTATATCATTTTTAATTGTTATGGGTAGGGATAATTATAAGTTTAAGTATTTTTTTCAATTTTTAAGAGTAGGTTAGATCTCGTTAAGTCGAGAGATATGTTGTATTTAATTAGCATTCTATATTAATATGTGATTAAGAGATTTACCTAATCAAAATAATTTCTCTATTTTAATATCACACACACACATAATGTTGGTGTGCTTTTAATTTTTTTAATTGAAATATAATTAATTTCTTCATCATTTCACTCAAATAAGTTATTTGAGTGTGTCTTCCACTTTCAATATGAGAGCTAGGACTATGCATATTTTATTTTGGAAAGTCTCTTTATAAACTAAGATGTTTTTTTAGTCGTTAATAATAATGATTATTGAATAAAATATTTTCTTAACCGTTAAGAATAATAATCCATCTAATACAATTTATAATATGAAGTGGAAAGATACCTTTATTAATAACAATTTTATAATATCATGTGAAAAGATGTCTTTGTTAATAAGAATTTTGTAATGTCAAGTGGAAAGATGTCTTTGTTAATAGAAGTTTAATAATGTCAAGTGGAAATGTGTCACTCTTAATAACAATTTTATAAATAGTTTAAAGAGCACATTTTATCCTCTCTATTTTATTTTATTTTATTTTGTATGCACATTATTATCACGTTTTTTTAATTATTTTTTTAGTATTAAATATAAGTTATAGTATTAAATATTATGTGTTAGTTTTGGGATTTATGTATAGTTAATGGTTTATAATTTGTTATTTATAAATTAATTTTATTAGTATAATTGATGTGTTATATTTTTCCCTTTTTTATGTTGAAATTCTAAAAATTATACAATAGAATATGATTTTTTTGCAAGACAATTGCTTCCTAATGATTTCCTACTAGTATTTTATGCCACTACTATCATTGAATAATTACACTTAAGAAAATATCACTAGTAAATGGAATGGAAACAGTAATGATAATATAAATACAACCATGCACAACAAAGGAAACAAATTTTATCCAAGGAAACCCAACCTTGAAAGATATCCCAACAACTTTTATTTTTGAGAAATTATTCTTTAGTAACACTTACAAATCAACAATTGGTCTAAAAATTTGTGCCAATATACAAGCCCAGTAGTCAAACTTGGTCAAAATAGCAACAACCTAATGTATGTCAACTAACGAGAATAACTAGAATTCAATGTTGTTCAACTCGGCTTTGTCAAATAGGCATGAAATCAGCGTTGGCCCTACGGTCAACAATGGTCGATGACCTGCAGTGTGCAGTGAAGCAAATTTAGTTAATGTCTATTCAAATTCTTTCAAGCAAAGGTCAAATTAACTCAATTAATGCCCATTCAAAATCATCCTTCTTGTTCACAAGTGAAACTGTCCAAGAAAGATGAAGAAAGATGATGAATTACACTTGCCAGGTTATGAAATGAGACATCACTTCTTCTTATTTATACTTGTCAAACGAGGGTGTGACAACCCAAGAGACACCTCTTCATAGGTTGGCCAAGTTGAATTCTTCCTAGGCTAACTTGTCCTTTTAATGTAAAACTTTTTCTAATTCATCTAGGCCGACTTGGATACCCTCTAGCAAAGAAAGAATACTTCTCGATGTTACAAAAAAAATCAATGCTCCCTCTTAATGAGGGAGGTATTCTCCTTAGCTGAAAAAAAACTTTCGCTTAGCTGAATTTTTTCCTCCACAATAAAATTCCATGAGCTTACTTTGTTAATGTAGTGTCTCCCCACATGCACTATAAAGATATAGATCAGTCCATCCTAAAGCAGGAAATGTGAGTATCCCTCACTATTTACCCCCATTAGAGAACTTTTGAGGTCTAAAGCGGACCTCCTAAGAAAAATGTACAACCAAAATAAACTTTATAAGAACCAATAGGATTTAAGATGATGATGTCAACCATGGGGGATGATTCACCATTTTGCAGTAAAAAGGTAAAAAGATTAAAAAATAATAAAATAAGCAAACTACTTTTGCAATTTGTATTTTCAAATTATCTCCCTAAGGTTTTACTCAAATTTGGAGCAGAAGTACTTGTTGGATGCAAAATTTAATTCCTCATCCAAGGAGTACCCATGTTACATACCTTTGATGGATCCTGCTACACGAAAAATGAGAAATACATGAAAAATGTTATTGCAATCACATTGTTTCATGTATTTCTCATTTTTCGTGTAGCAGGGTCCATCGAAATTATGAAACATGGGTATTCCTTGGATGAGGAACCAAATTTTGCATCCACCAAGTGTTTCCGCTCGAAATTTTAGTAAACCCATAGGGCGATAAGTTGAAAATACGAGTTGAAAAAGTAGCTTTTTATTTTTTCCCTCTAAAATTTGATGATGTAATCCAATATTATTTTATTATTTCCACTATTATTTTATAATTTCCTTAGGAGGCGCATTCTAGACCTCAAAATTATCCTAATGTAGAAAAATCTACATGGCTCCATGGGTAAATGTATTAATCTCCCCTAGTCAAATCAATATGACCAAACCAAATTAGCATGGCTATCTAGGAGAAATTCTGCCTGTGGGCCATCCACCATTGGCTAAATCAACATGGCTGAGCCAAATCAACATGGCTACTAAGGTGAACGTATAAATCTCCCCTAGTCAATCAACATGACCCAACCAAATCAACATGGCTTCTCAAGAGAAATTTTTCCCTATTCGGAAAGTTGCAGAAACATCAACACTTCCTCTCAATGATGTAGGCATTTTTCATCACACCAAGCTTGTCTCTGAAGTATACAAACTTTGTTTTGGACAAAGGATTCTTGAGAATGTCCTTAATCTACACATTTGTGGATATGTACTGGAGTTTCACTACTTGCTTTTGTACGATGTACCGAATGAAGTGATTTGATATCAATATGCTTTGACCTGTCATGAAAAATTGAATTCTCTGAAATCTTGAAATTGCTTTGATTACCACAAAGTATCAAGGTTGTCTCTAGGTCTTGATAAAACAACGTCACAAGTAGCTTTTGAAGACACACTGCTTCATCACTTGTGGCACTGGCTGCAATATACTCTTCTTATGCTATATTGAGTGTGGTAGAAGTTTGATTCTTGCTAAACCAAGATATCATAGCTAATCCCAAGATAAAGTAGCACCCTTAGGTGTTATTTCTATCCTATGCACTCCCAATTCAATCTAAATCTTTATATCCCTTTAGCCTCATTTGAGCACCTGAGACATATCTCAAACCATATCCAATTGTACCACCATTAGAGAAATGTTGAGGTAAAAAATGGACCTCAAATAAAAATGTACAAAAAAAAATCATCTTTATCAGAACCAATAGGATTCAATATCATGATGTCAACCATGGGGGATGATTCACCATCTTTGGAGTAAAAAGGTAAAAGGATAAAAATAAAATAAAAATAAACTTTTTTTCAACTCGTATTTTCAGCTTATCTCCCTACAATTTTACTCAAATTTTGAGCAGGAGCCTTAGTTGGATGCGAATTTTGATTTTTCATCCAAGGGTTACCCATGTCGCATACTTTCAATGGACCCTACTACACGAAAATTTTGAAATGCATGAAAATGTGATTTGATATGGTCGAGAAAGGTTCATTATGGTCAAGAAATTGTTGACCATAATTTTACATGTTTGACTATAGTTTACTATGATAGATTATGGTTGGCCATGGTTTAGCATGATCGACCAAGGTTGACCATGCTAACTATGAATGATCATGGTTAAAAATGAATAATCATGGTAGATTATGGTGGACCATGTTGGACCTTATTGGCTATGTTTAATCATGTCTAGCCATGTTTGACCATGTAGATTATGTATGTTATGTTAAACCCTATTTCACCATGGTTGGCCATGGTTGACTATGGTTGCCTTTGTTTACATGCGAAAGTTTCTAGTTCACAATGGTTGACAATTATTCCCATGTTAACCATGGTTAACTAAGGTAGAGAAAGATTGACTACAGTGGACCATGGTTGACTAGGGTAGACCATGGTCAACTTTGGAAGACTATGTTGACTAGGATTCAAAATCAAACAAATCATATATGTTCAAGAAGGGTCTACCATGTCCAAGAAGTGTTAAGCTAAAATTAAGCTTAAAAATTATTAATTTTAATTTAAGTTTAATTATTTTTAAAATTTTTAGGAGTTAGTTAGCTCTAGTTAAATTGAGATATAGGTTCTATTTAATTAACATTCTATATTAATGTGTGGTTAAGAGATTTAATTAATCAATATAGTTGTTAGGATATTCTGACACATAGGAAATAGTTATGTATAACTTGGTCTACTGTATAGTTAGGTAAATTGTGTTTCTTTACTATGTACTTTTGTAACATACAATCCGATGGTCATGATATGTTCTAGACATGAAGTGATCCGATGGTTCATTCTCTCCTTGGTATTACCGACACTTGCTCCATGGCTTAACACCCACCCGATTGGTCCATGATCTCTATTTAAAGAGAATGGAGGGTCATTTGTAGGGTGACCATTCATGAGAGAATCTTATGTAAATTTTCTTTCTTTTACATTAATAAATTGCCTGAAGTGGTCGTGTTGGCTCAGGACATGGACTATTTCCCTCTTTGAGGGTTTTCACCACGTCAATAATACTAGTGTATTGATCTGTGATCTATTTGTGAGTAGTTTCCTTTGGTGTTCTATCTGAGGAACTTACCCTACAAATTCCTACATGGTATCAGAGCTATTTGAGGGCCGCATCCATTGGTGATCCAAATCTAAAGCCGGTACAACTCCATCTGACTGTCATTTCCTAGATCTATTGTTTCTGACCACTTTTGGCCTAGAGGGCTTCTCTATTGTGTTAGGATCATATGTTCCATTGAGGAACCCATTTCGTTTCATGTGAAAAGGTTGCCAGTAGCCCTAGCTACATCACTTTTAATATCTGGAGGTATATAGTTTTAGTTATTTATCTCTCTATTTATTTCGGTTTATTCATCTCTTTTTTTTTTATTACCAGATCTATACCTTTCATTTCTGCTTATGCTCTTTGCCCCACGACTCTATGTGATCTAGGCAAATCAGAAACATAAAGGAAGGATTTTTCTCATGTCTATGCTCTTTTCTGTCGCGCCTTAGTGTGCTCTCAGAAGATCATAAAAATTGTGTGGTTTCTTGTTTTGTAGGAAAAAAGGGTTGTTTCAAGTAAGCATGCACCCCAAAGCTTCAGTGACTAAGAAAAAAGTCCCCTTCCTCTTTTCCAAAAATTACTAACCTTTTAAGCTATCTCACTTGGTCCAAAGTTACTTTATGAGAATAGAGGTTTTGAGTTCAAGTCTTTCTTTTTGTTGAGTTACTTTTCTTCAAAAAGCCATAACTTCTTCATCCGGAAGTCATTTTCAAAGTCGTTTTTTTTTTAATTGGCCTAATTTTCCAAGATTTTTCCATTGGAACACTTAGTTTCAAAATCTTCATCTTCAATTTCTGTTAAAATGGAAAGTCCATGCCAAATTATTCTTGACAGCACCATCTACTTTCAATGGGTGTCCTACATGGAGGATTTACTTAGAAGTAAAGGTCTTTATAGAATAGCCTCAGGCCAAGAGTCTAAACCTAAATATGAAGATAAACAAGCCAAATGGTAAAATAAGGCAAGATCAAGCATATGGGTTGATAGGGATGTCTATTTCTCCAGACCTTAGAATCCATATCATAGAACTTGATACCCTGATGAAGCGATGAAACTGCTCAACAAAGTTTTTGGAATTAAAAATGAACTTAGAACCCATCAACTTGAAAATGAGTTGCTTACGTTGGACCCCAAAAATTGTTCTTCCACTGAATATTTTTTGTCCAAGTTGTTGGCTTATTGGGGCTTAACCTAGGTTCGGAAGAGTTATTTAGCCAAACAAAACTTGTGCTATCGGCCCTTTTGGCAACAGTCCGCAGAGCGCGGACTGAGGTCTCACCTGAGGTAGCTGGGGGGGTTCTGGAACTAGGTTTCTGCACGGAGGGATGTCATGATGAGAACTTGGAAAGCTCGTGATGTTCCCTGTGGCTTTGCGCCACTCTGTACTGCTCGTAATAAGTTTCTTACAGATCAGATCTAGTTCTTAGGGTCTTTAAGCAAACATTTAGCAATATTAACCCGTGCGCATACCCAGAGGGGTTATACATTCACTTTAATAAGCATAACACAGAGATCATTATAAATGCATAAAATAGATTGAGCCCGGATCACAATATTCTAGAATCACTTGTCTTTTATTAGTATGGTCAATCCAGTACATTCCACTTGCACCCTACGCACACAGCTGCAGGGGTCCGCGCACACAGCTGCGGACTCTACTAGGCCCTTGCGCACTCAGCTGTGGAGCCTCTATCCCTATCACCAACCCAGACTCGGACTTACAGACTAAATATTTCTCTTGCTTCCAATAACCCATGCATTCAGATCCCCAAAATAAGACTGACTCTACCCTTAGCACCTTTCTCTATTTATACATTTCCATGGTCCGTGACTCATGGTTAGGCCGACTCAACTTCTATTATTTTACATTATTCTTGGGCAGACAACCCTTTGACTTGACCCATTACATATCACGCTCTGCACACTTCGCGGAGTCTTTACCCTATTCTTACCCAACATTTCGGACTTTAGACCAAAAACCCTTACGCGGGGGATCCGCTGCCTAACAGGCCCCCAACACAATCATGGTGACTCGTCCTGAGTCACTCGGCTGGTGCAGTAATCTTCTCCTTGAGGTCCTTCAGTAATGTCTGTGCTTCACTTAGACTTGCTCCAAAATCTGATGCTATCTTCTATACCTGCTCCATGTGCGCCACTGATACGTTACTATCCGTCGCAGTCTGCTCGAGGTCATATACGGCCTGCATGTTTGCCACCTTCTTCTCGAGAGTTACGGAGACCACAAATGCCTCGTCAATCCATGACTGAATGCATGCCTTCAGTTGTGCCTCCTTTTGTCGTGTCGCATCTACCTGGATCTTGAGACCTTGAACCTCCCTCATCTTTGCTAGGCGCTGCGTAATTGCAACCATCTACGTGGTTCCTTTGATGTTATCGTACGCTTGTTGTAACTCCCGCACCTTAGTTTCCAACCGTTGTAGTGTCGGGTCTTCCTGGAGGGAGGTGATCGTACTAATGGATTCTTCTAACAGGTCGGCACATGCCTTCATAGCGTGTACTATTTCTTCCCACGCAGACTGCATGATAGTCTTCCGCTGCTCCTTAACCTCTGGGGGTGTGGAGGGCTGCACTTTTAAGTTCAGTTGAGCTATTTGCAGAGTGAGGGCCAACTAGACTCGTGCTGCTTCATCCTTGGCATCGCGAAAGCCACTAGCCAACTTTTGCATTTGGACACCGATAGGTAGATCTATGGCTATTTCGAGCTCCGGAGCACGACCAACTGCTTCGCTGACAATTTGCTCCGTCTGTCGGTTCTACGCAACTGCTTCATCCCTCTGTAGGCCCAACTGTTCAATGTTATATGTTGCTTGCTAACTACCTGCATGGCTCGTCCTTCCCTTTCGCTTAACCCTCGCTTAACCCATCATAAGTAGGCAGGTCTCTTACCTTTGTCGATACGTAGTGTAGTGATCTTGTCATCATATTACAATTCAGCATGGTTACTTCATGTAACCGATTCTGCCATCATTCTATCTCTTCATCAAAATCTAACGTACAGGAGCTCTCACACTCCCATGAAATTTGCCCATCCGCGGTGGGATTCACCCAATCTTCCTCTTGCTTGGTTATCTTGTAGATGCACTCCAATTCATCATCACTTTCATAGTCATGCATTGGCTCTGTATAGCGCGATCCTTCAGCAGGGTCCAGGGGTATAACTACGCGTAAAGACTTCTACTCAAAAATCATCTTGTGCTTCTTCAGATTAATCACCCCATTCATGCCAATGGCCCAACCAATTCCTAAGAGCGCGGGGTAGGGATTGTTGTCATAAAAAATCTCTATCACTTCGAAGTCTGCTAGCGTGCTCGCTCCTTCAATGTCCATAGTTATTCCCTGCAATCACCCCATGGGTATTATCTTTTGTTGGTTCGCCATTCGTAGGTGAATAGGAGACCACTGCAACGTAGGTCTCCCCATTCGCTCCCATGTTTGTTTTGGCAGAACATTTGTATACGATCCTAAATCCAAGATTACTTGGTCCATTTCATATTCTCCAATCTGTGCGGTAAGTCTCATTTCTCTTCCCGTCCTTGTCTTATGCTTTCCAATCTTTCGAACTACGCGCGACTCTCTTGGCGCAGTCCCAACGCATCTGTTAATGAGTTCCTATAATCCTTTTACAGCCTTACTGTCACATAGTAACTTCATACATGTTTCCAGGAACATCGTGAGCATAGATGGGTCCATCTTCGGCTCCGGTCTATCTTTGCTTCCTGAAGTGGAGGCATCAATGAAGCTCTTCTTAGCTTCCATAAAGGTTTCCCAGGTGCACTCCAAATCAAACTCCGCTTCTTTCACCGGAGCTTTGCAAACCCAAGTACTATCTTCTGGTTGTTTTCCTTTGTCATCTCCCATCGTGATTCCACTTCGGAGCACAATATTCACATTTGGGTCTTCCTCGTGTGACTCAGACCTCATCATCTACAAGTTCTGAGTCAGTGGAGGTGGTAGTGCTCCTTTGTCGCAAATCCTAGCTATTAGTGTAGGACAGTCTTCCGTATCGTGATCAAACAAGGTGCAATACAAACATGATGGGAGCGTTGGATTTGTACAATCACGGGCATAATGTCCTAGCCCTCTGCAATTGTAGCATATCAAATATCCGCGACCTCTTCCAGGTCCTCCTCCACCTTGGCCTCGTCCACGCCCCTGAAATCTTGTTCGCGCCATGCATGTATTCTGGTCTAGGGGCCACGATTCGACCTGAACCCTGTAGGTAGAGTTCTATCTATCATCAACTCATAGCTTCTACAAGTGTGCTCATCGTGTCCCACTGACCTACAAAAATTACAGAACAACTATTGCTAATTTTGTGTATACTTTTGTAACAAATGGCAGTTGTCTGTAGCATGATTTCCACCTATTTGATAAATCGCGCATCGCAAAGCAGGTGTCACGCTAGGTCTTTCTTGCGCTTCTGACCTTAACGGCATCGGTCCTCCTCCTGCAAGGTAATTTGAGAAAACCAGGCAGTGGTCCTTGTCATGACCCTGACCCTTGCATTTTATACACCACACCTCTTCACGCACTTCTGGTTGAACTGTCCTGTCCTGTTTCAAACTCTGCATCTCAAGGCATGAATTCTTCAGCTGCGTGTGGATTTGCTAAAATCCCAAGTTGGCATCCTCCATCAGGGTCTCATGCAGCCTCATTGCAATCTCTAAGGCCTCTGCCTGAATTGTTAACTTCTGTTGCGATAGTTCACTCCTTAAATGTGGTGTTAGTGATGCTACAAACCACTCACGGTGCTGCCCATCCATCAAATTCATATTAGCTTCGCGAATCGTACATTTCAGCCTCTGATCCAGCTCCCAAGGAGTCTCGCCTAGTAGCATTGTGATCTCTTTGAATCCAATGATGGACTGTGCTTCAGAATTTGGCCTGTTGAATTCCTTATTTAGTGCAATTTGGATATTCGTGATTCCCGCATTCAAATTATCATTAGAATGCTTAATATACCATGTCAGCGCATGATCCTGCAGAGTGCTAACCAGCGTTGCTTTCTTTATATTTTCATCTGTAACTCCCTGCGCTTCCCATACAGCTCTCACAACATACCGAAATTGGTCCAGATCCTCATTTCCCAATCCCTTGAACATAGACAACTTTATTTCTCTTGGCATATTGAATCGCGGTGGTGGCGGAGGTGGTACGGGTGAAGATGGAGGTGATGGTGGTCAGGCTGGTGGCGGTGTGGGTGGAGGTGGTATTCACGGAATTCTTTGCCTTATCAAATGGATCACACTTCACAGAGAGACCTTCGTGAGCTCTTCCTCGTCCCCTCATGGAGGTGAAATCAAGGGGCTATTTTCAAGTCCCTTAATTCCTTCGTTCCTGTAAGATTTTCCACTTCGTGTAGCCCCGAACATCAATGTAACTGCATAATCCTCTTTTCATACAATACCATTTTAATCCAAGTATTCAGAGACTTTATGTACTTACCTCACGGTCCTTTGAGAAAGCATCGCTCTACCTCATTGTAGCTGACTGAGGTGTCAACCACGAACTCAGTAATGAATCCTCCTATAATCTGATCAAGCCAGTGATCAACAATGCACATGATCTTATCCTCTAATGCTTCCCATCTTCACACTAACTCCGGGGTCCACACAATAGGACCATCCAATTTCCACCTTCCTTGGCTATCTGCTAGATTCGCGATCCACTCGTACAGCTCAGTAGGGAAGGACGGGAAGAAGATTTTGTGGATCTCTGTGTATAGGTAGCAGTCTAACCACTCTTCTTTTGTCAGTCACGGATTCATGTTCTCCTGTGCCGCAAAATCGTGAATTCTCTTGTCCAACCAACCTTCAATTTCCTTCTTAGTTGGATTCCAATGATATGACATTAGAAATCTCTATGTAAATTCTGGTCTCGGAAACAGAACCATTTGTTGGCTTGATGGGGCCTAACCCAAGTTCAGAGTTAATTAGCCAAACAAATCCCTACACTACTGGCCCTTTCCGCATTAGCCCGTGGAGCACAGACTGAAGTCTCACCCGAAGCAGTATGGGGGGATGCTGGAACCAAGTTTCCACACCCTTGAGTTGTCTAAGGTGTTGATTTAGTCCAACTGTGCCTACCTTGGTGCAGGTCACTTCGCACACTAGTCTGACCTATGAGACCTTTGTGATCTATTAGAATTACCTTTCACGCAACCCTAACCAGGGGCTGAGATACTTTCGCACCGTTGTGGCTGTGATCTACACTATTTCCGCCAATTACAACATGTATCTTACTTATCTTCTTGTAGATGTTAGTTAACTTCGCTCAAACAGATATTCTATTTCAAATTCAATCAATCAACACAGATACATATGTTCGCACATCATATAAATAGTATAAGTGCAATTTATACCCAATACATTCAATGCATAAAACAAGAAATAAATACATAGAATTGAGGTAAAACTTCTCTTTATTAATGCTCCAACTATTATAGACTTGACTCGCCCTGCGCACTCAGCTGCAAGGGTCCGCGCACTAAACTGTGGACTACTAGGCCTCTACGCACTCAGCTACAAAGCCTTCTCCTACTCTACGACCCAAAGACTTGACTCTACACTTAGATCTTCCACTATGCTCCTATTCCATGATCATCAATTGACTGATTTACAACTTAGAGCCTTGCGCTATTTATACAATCCCATGGTCTGCAGACCATGGGTAGATCTTTATAGCCGACATTACATTACAAAATTGAGGGTGGACAACCCTATGACTCATTGACAACTTCACGCTCTGTGCCCAGAAATTGTGGAGTCTTTACATCGGATTTACATCTTTTGGCCAAAATCTGGGCTTTAAGCCCCAAAACTTTCCTTGGGGGATCCCGCGCCCAACAAGAGAAAATTTGGGTAATGCCCCACTTTGGGTTCGGTTGCCAGGGTTACCTATGAATTATTGTTTTGACACAAGAGAATTAGGGATCATCAAGGGGGTTTTTTAGAAGTGGACCATTCATTGGAAGTTATAGGGAGGATGGGAATCACTCGAATCCTAGTAAACATTGGTACTAGTGAATACATTTACCCAGACATTAATATAAGATTCAGAGGTATCACCCACAAATAGAAGTTGGATTATGAGGGCGTCCTATATAGGTCTCGATGTTTTCACAAAGTGGGCCATTTGATGGAGGATTGTCTGCTCAGGTTTAAAGGAAATAGGAATGTTAGTTCAAATACACATGATAATCTTCATAAGGAGGTTGGTTAGGCATTTACGGAACAAACCCAACTAGTTTTTCCCGCAGGGACTATAGGGACTCCTGATGGCCCAATGGAGATGATGTAACCAGGTGATCAGGAAGATCAGAAGCAAAGGAATGTCAACTTTGATACCCATTGTAATCTTCGTAAAGAGGTTGGTCAAGCATCTATAGAATAGAATCAGATAACTTTTCCCACAGGGACTGTAGGGACTATTCAAGGCATAGTGGAGATGATGGATTTGGGGCACCAAGCTGAATGAAAATAATCACCTCAATTTTCTGGATATGTACCTATTGCAGCAATCCTCCCATTAGAAGTCGAGAATCCGGTTATAGGATTTGTTCCTACTATTTCTTCTTTAACAATGTTTATTTCCTATTTAAAAATGGATTATGTTTGTAATAAAACTTATGCCTCTCAAGCTAACAAACCCCATCCCATTGTTTTCCCTATCCTGTCTACAACCTACCTCTTTCACTCCACCCAACCCATCTTGAATTCGAGCCTCTATTTCTTCAGCATCTTCCCATTTGGGTTACTTTCTCTGCTCATCATCAAAATATGTGTCACAGACTATCATGTCAACTAACAATTTCAGTAAGGTACGGGGCCAAAAAAATTATTATCTAAAGCTAAGAAAATTTCCAACTATGAGGTAACCATGGGCCAAAAATCTACCATCCCCGAGGTGCATAGATTAGTGTCAACCCCTACCCATGTTCCATCATGATCTGCTTATCTTTTAACTATCAGGGTTTGGCTAGTGCCCCTAAAAAACTAGTGCTGAAGAAATTAGTAAAGTTAGCAAACATTGACATTATATTCCTGCAAGAATCCTTAATTCCCTGCGAATCTATCTCTTGGGCTTTCAAATATCTTTTGATAGAATGGAATTTTGTAGCATTTTATGTGCAGGGAAGGTATGGAGGCCATGCACTAGGGATATTTGAGATCAATAAAACTTTTATTAGCGTGAGGCTTTAATTTGGAGTTGGGGGTTGATATATTTTCAACTGAGGTAGGGATGGCACTAAAGGTTATGAACATCTATGCCCCTTACCAGGAGAGGATAGGTTTTTGGGACTTTCTTTTGGGTCAATCCTTTATGACGGAGCAAAACCTAGTGATGGGAGGTGACTTAAACTTCTCAATTGGGTTATCAAAAATTTCAGGCCCTCGTGCCTATCTAAACCCTCTTTTAGACTATTTGTCTCATAAAATGGAAGAGATGGGTCTCTATGATATTGGTTTGGTTAAAAATAATCCCACATGGAGGAATAAGAGGAATGGGGAGGCTATAATTTCTAGAAGAATCGACTGGTTCCTAATAGTTGATTCCCTTACTGAGCACATCCCCTTGTTACGTCAATGGATTGGGCGGGGAGGTGAATCTGATCACCACCTAATCTTTTTGGAATTGAAAGGTGATTACACTACACTAGGAATCCCTTTCAAATTCAACTCCTCATGGCTAAAATAAGAATATTTCCGAATTCTGGTAGTAGAAAATCGGTCCAATCATGATCATAAGGTTGATAATTCGATAGCCTTAAAATTTGCTAAAATTTTGGAAAGGTTAAAACAAAAAACCATTTCCTGGGCTGCGAAAAAAAATAGAAAAAGGATGAGGTCGAACTTAAATATATATAAGTGTAATTGGAAATATTAGAAGACCCGAAAAGACAGGGATACATCTCAAACAAGTCTAAACAAAGAGTGATCCATCTTGAAACAAGCAAGAGGAAAAATTTGGCGAACAAGGAGGAGATGTGGCATCTCAAGAGAAGAATGCTCTAGCTTAAGAGTGGGGACAAAAACACCGATTTTTTTCAACAATATGCAAAGGGCATGAAAGTTCAGAATACTATCTGAGAACTAAAAAACCAAGAATTTGGTAGAGCACCTAAACATAGAATCTAGAGTTCTACCAGTGTGTCGCCATGTGTTGACGCTCCATCAAACACGCTCTAAAGATTTTCCTACATTTGAATTTTGGAGCCTAAATAGGATCTTTTGATCTGTCATTCCATGGTCCCTTCATGGTCAATTGATTTTTTATTCTTCTTCTCATATTCTAAGTATCAAAATCACTTTCTCATACATGCTCATTCCTCGAATAATTTACAAATGAACGTATTTTTACGCAATCTTAGATAGGTATTGCACAACTCCTTAACGTAAGTCTTGCATAATTACTATTGATAGTGACTATGCAATAGTGTACTGTGCAACATATGTTGATGATCAGTGTGCACTCTCCATTGAAAGTCTCTCTCACTTTGGCTGCAATTGTACTACTATTCCAATGAGTATTCTCAACTATAGCTTTCACTTTCGTGGATGTCCTTTTTTCTTACTTTCATTTAAAAAAATGTTTTTGTCACATTATCTTCACTTTTGCATGTGTCAGTTTCATTTTCTTTAACTTTTGCATGCGTCACTTTCATTTTCTTCAACTTTTGTATGGGTCTTTTTCACTTTTTCTTGTTGTTGCAAGTGTCACTTTTAACTTTTGACTTCATGTATGCATCCCACCTTCGCACATCACTAGAGGCACTTCAAGAGCACTATTCCACAATAGATGGTCTTATTAATCATGAGAATATGTGATAGCTAGATTCTTGTAGCTTAGTGCACTTTCTGGTGCCAATTGACACTTGTGTCGCAACTTGTATTCTAAGTGTCGCAATGCTACATTTTAACTATCACACTTAGAAATAAGTGTTGTTTTTCTATCATGTCAAGGTGTGATCATTCATTTTGAATCTTGTGCATTTCCCTAGCTTGTATTTATGGAAGTCATGTGTGTGATCTTCATTTGAGTCTCATTAGAATGGGTTTCGTTCTCTCACTCTACTCGGCCCACACTTAGCCATTATAAATCTCTTCTTGGTCCTCCTGCCCAATGCATGTTATGAAGGGTTTAATATTTCACCAAGTGATTAGAACTCCCTATCCATGAGCTTCATTGATGAAACCTTTTCCTATGAACTTGAGCACTAGATATTTTCTTAGGTCAGCTCCTTTCATTGTGCATTAAGAACCTTCAAAGCATAGTCACTAACCCTTGTTTCTTGTACTGACACACTTCACTGAGCTCTAATCAGTTATGCCTTGTATAGAACATGGAGAATTTCTAGTTGATAGTAAGGAATTCTCCATCTCCTTTCAATGATAAACTGCACAATACATAGGCTCCCTCTCCTTCACAATGTAGTGAGAATCCTCCTAGCAAAGTCAATTGACTTTTTGTTGCTTTCGTTAGCTAACTAAACAACTCTCTCTTATAGTGAGCCTCCCTCAGCTTAGTTCACATTTCTAGTGGACAATGAGTCCACCTCTAATCTACTGCAACCCTTAACTGCACTAGCATGGAAGCCTAACCCTCGAGCACTACACATTGCGTAGGTACAATGCCTAATCTTACCTTCTCTACCGAATGAAACCCATCACTGCACCATGCCTTGTTATAAATTGTCTCCCTCAATGAATTAGGTAGTTCTAGTGCATAGTGAGGTCCTCCCATAGCCATTGGGAATCTAAACTATGCTATCATGGTCTCCTTCTTCCTTGAGCCCTGAGCACTGTGTCGTTTCACTCAAAAGGCTCATCAACCTTGTCCCTTGCACTTTCTCACTATGTTGGAACCTAAAGAGACCCTCCTTATAGTACATTGTGCATTCCTAGTGAGAAATGGTGTCCTCCCTCAACCACAACTAATCTCAATCATGAAATTCTCAACAAACCTTTTTTTCTTAGCCCTCACACAGGCTCATCACAATCAACTTCTTCCATGAGTAAAGTAGGGTAGAATAGATTATTTCCAAACTGGTCTTTCCTTTTCATGAGTGAACTTAATTGGTATGTGTACCACCTGAACAGGGCAAGGTGGTGCTCAAGGAAGAAACCTCTTAGACTTTGAAAACATAGCCTTGGATTATCTAGCTTGTCATATGAGAGAAGATCATTATTTGGAGAAGCAAGAAGTGACTTAATGCTCAACTATTGGAGCTAATGTCTCACCATTGTAACTATGTACTTGGATCTTTCACTTAATAACTAGAAGCTCATTGGGCTAACATAATTTTATGCATGTATCATGAATGTTGTAAGATTATTCTTTATATGTTTGCAGTATATGATATGTTCACATGTACTAAAGAAATTGAACTACTTCATTGGCTTTGGTGCTTATCTTGTTGGATGTGTGTTGTACTTTCTTTAATGATCGTTGTGTCTATGTGAACTACTTCACTAGATAACTAATTAATCTTTCGTTGTTCTCATGTTCCTCTCTTAGGATAACACTATTACTTTCCTTTTAGAGACTCGATGTTGTCTCCCCTCTCGTGAAAGCCTACTTTTCAAAGGTTATGTGCATACTCTCTTATGTTATTGATTGCAACTAAGGAAAACCATTGAGTTATGGTGGCCAGGTCGATACTCCATATGGGGATCCTACTCCAAATGGTGTGAGGTTTAATTGGGACTTCACATCGGAGAGACTCCCTTGTATTTTGGTGGTATATAGCATAGGTGACACCACGGTAGCCTAGTGCTAGGTCAACCTGTTCTCCCTTGAACATTGTGCATGGTTACCTCTGAGAGATAGACTATGGGATAAAAATATTATTATCAACTATTGTGATAGAATTACCATCTATGTAGGCCCACCTTAAACCTCCTAACACCATGATAGGCCTGCTTTACATGGGCACTAGTTCCTCTGCCAGATAATGCATGTCCTCCACATCATCTTAGCCATCGTTGTGATGTAGGCTACACCACACCATCTTGGTCCTTGTCAGCCTGGGTGTTTCTCTTGTGCAACCTCTTGTGAGCTTTCGAGATGTAACCTCAGGGCATACATCATCTTAGAATGTCTCTTCCCCTTAAGCCCAGTCCCACCTACCTGCTTCTATTCTTTTTTCTTGCCCGTTTAGATATTAATTACTTACTGCAAACAGACCTAGGGATGTGAACACGGAAAGGACACAGACATGCCTACCCACCTCTTGGTTGTCGATTTCTCACATTTAGTATTGTCCCTTCATTACACTAGCCTCATGCTTGGTTATGTGTTATGTCCACATGGTCAATAACCTAGATTTATTGTTGGGCCTTAAAATAATAATAATTGTGGATCCTCTGTGCTCCACCCGCATGCTTCAACTCGTCTTTGTTAAAGCTCTTAACAGAAAATTACAAGAATATATTAATATTCTCATGAACAACCATTTTTAAAGTATCAAGGCTCAGTCCCATTCACCACATTGTCTATAAACACACATAGGTTGGATTCAATGGTTTTTATGGGCACTTGGACCTAAATCTAGGGCTAAGGCCATTACACTGAAGGTTTTATATGGCATGCCATTGGAGTTATCCCTCTTAATATTACAACAGCTTCAGCCCAACCAACGAATGTATAGTTATTTAAAAACACACATATATATACACAAGTTGCAATGTCTCTCATGAGCTTAAATTTATAAACACCAACCAGATGAACAAGCCAGTTGCACATGTCATTAAAACAAAAGGAGAGAGAATTTCAATAGAAAATATTTCTTCTTCATTCTCAGCTAATTAGATTAGTTTCAAGCTTCGAGTAAGGACAAGAGTTGAACCATTCCTTCAACAACACAACAAAATGATAATATCATAGAGATCTACCCATCTCTCAACACACATTCCATTGTTAACCAATTTGTAGACTCTCGATGAATACATGAATAAAACATTCCTAAGATTATATTTTGGGCACTTGCAATACATTTTCATGCCAATTTGACCTCCCTGGCCATTAACTTGAGTAAAATAATTGCCTGATGCCAATGTATGATAAGTAAATATATTAAGCATTGGAAATCATGAGTATATTAGTCCTCTAGGGATGAACCATTCCTCGTTCATTGCTTATATCTTTAACATTGTACAGGAATTCACATTCCTAATTATTCCATAAGAATTAACCAACAAAATGAACCAATATCATCATAAGCATTAAACCCAACAAATTAATCATATGCATAAAGATACATGCATAAAGGCTTGAATATACTTATGTTATTAAAATGTGATCAATAAATGGGATTAGGACTTCAACTCTCCACCCAACCATATACAGTTGTAGTCAAGCCTTACTTGCAATTCTCACCCCTAAGCCAAATTCACAAGCCTGGGGTGGGGTCCTTATAGGTGCTTTCAACTAATGAAAACAATGGAAACAAGATGTCATAAGGCCATGGTTTCCTTCATCCACCAGTTAATCTCATTACAGCTCTCACAGTTCATCCATACATACATTCATGCGAACATTTCACAATACAGAGAACCCCAGCTCACTTCTAGGAGAAGAGAGGCCACTATCAAGAAGGTTCATTAGTGGTGAAATTGTCAATTGTAAATAAATCACTCCCTAGGTGGTTCATCAATGAGTCAAGAACCAGAGTTTTATCCCAGGGAAGCTCCTGGTGGTTCTTTTAGTCGTCACAAGAACTAGGGTTTCTTCAGCCTTACAAGTAAGCCATATTGTCTAAACCATTCACACAACAATATTTTCTTAAAAGGTTCCTCACATATGATCCTTTTTCAAGGATTTGATACAGTTCCAAAGACCACTTGATCTCTCTCTCTCAGCTTTGCATTCCCCCACACACAATAGCTCTAAACATCCTATTTGTTGCCAATACTTCACGACTTGTGTACGCGTGAGAGAAATATGGGGCATGTATTCCTTAATGAAAATATCCTCGTCACCTAACGAATTAACTACCTTGTTCTTCATACAAGTCACACAAAAATCACGTCTTGACAACACAACCCCTGTTGCTCTTAATTTTTTTCCTTTTCTTTGCTTGTTATTTGAGTTGAAGGACACTTGGACTGGTTATTCCTCTTTCAGTTACATTGAATGCATAATTGTCACAATAAATCCCTTCATTCAACCAGGACTGAGTTTTGAAAGACAACCATTTCCTCAAGCAACCCTCTTCCTCAAGTAAAGGAATCAGTGTCCCTTTCTCAGCCATTTTAAAATAATTACAATTATTTACAGAAGGGGGAAATGTTAACCAGGGTATATCACAGTAGGGAAATGAGAAATCCTTTAGAATGTGATCCGCTTTGTGGCACCTACAACATTTGAATGGAATTCCCTCATAGTCCATAATCTGTTTGCGGAATAACCCTCAATAAGTAATGTTAAAAGTTAAATCAAACCCTCTCGCATATCCAAATTGACCATAATTCTAGAAATTTCCATTATTTTTCTTCATAGGATCTCTCCACCTCCACAAAAGATCCCTATTTATCCTTGATAATCTGAAGATATCTTGAGATCAAAACTATATGGGAAAACCTAGGAGCCTCACCCATCAGGCCAAACCATAGATTTTCTTTGCTAGCATTGAAAACAGGACTCCATTTCTTCAATAAGAACAGTGATGAATCAATGCACCATGTTTTGAATAACACCTAGTTTTCATCTTCCACGAAGTTGAATCTTAATGAAAACCATCCCCTCCTGAGAGTTCTGACCACTAGCAACTCTTTGAGATACTTATCCTACACTATCTTTACACATACACGAAGATTTTCTACAGTGAATTCCTTTCCATGAACACAACATACTAGTACCCTATCAGATGTTTCCATAGCATCCCCAAATTGTACTCCTTCTCCAAGAACCAAATCCTCTAGTTCATATTTTACCCTAGTACATTTTACTATTTTTCACTTTTTTTTAGTCCTTAGCATAACCTCTAGGCTTGATTAAGCTATTGGGGTTCACCATGTTTGAGTGTACACCTTGGTCCTTCCCCTTGCACTGTCATAGGTCTCCATGGAAGCACTCCCATAATTTACGCAACTTGAGAGTCCTTCAAAATTAACCCCTATTAGCTTAACTAGGAAACCCCCACTAAAAGTCTCTTCCACCCTCTAAGAGTTTCCATACGCTATCCCACCTTACTCAAAATTAGGTGAGATACCCTTAGAAAACTAAGGCTCAAAACCAGACCATTCTACCTCTTCCCTTACTAGCTCAACTTGAAAATCCCTGCTA
Organism: Pinus taeda; assembly: GCA_000404065.3. Lineage (NCBI taxonomy): Eukaryota > Viridiplantae > Streptophyta > Pinopsida > Pinales > Pinaceae > Pinus > Pinus taeda. Next base: position 59,956 of record APFE030478394.1, read on the forward strand.
AAATCCTATCTTGCCCTTTGTGAGATGCCAAACGCTGGCCCACCTGCATTTGAGAAACCCCTAGAAAAATAAGGCATAAAACTGGACCTTCCCAACTTTTCCCATACCTGCTCAACTTCAATAAAAGACCCCGGAAGGAACTTTCAACTAGAGTATGATCTGAATGGAAAATGGCATCCACCCATGGTATTCATCCACCCATAGTATTCATTCACCCATGGAATTTACCCATGGGATTGTAAGTGGCATCCACCCATGGTATTCATCCACCCATGGTATTTATCCAGCCATGGAATTCACCCATGACATTGTAAGTGGCATCCACCCATGGTATTCATTCACCCATGGTATTTCCCCATGGTATTGTAAGTGGCATCGACACTTGGTATTCATCCTCCCATGGTATTTATCCACTCATGGAATTTACCCATGGTATTGTAAGTGACATCCACCCATGGTATTCATTCACCAGTGGTATTTACCCACTCATGGAATTTACCTGTGGTATTGTGACCAAAAAAGGATATAAGTAACAAGTCACATTTTGTAAAAGGACAAAAGGTCCACTGCAATGTAGCCTTTACAATTATTATATGTTTTAATAAAAAAAGTTTCTTTGTAGTTTTTTTATTTTGTGTTCTCCTATTTTATTATGGCAAATTTGAATTTTTCAAATCTTGGGGGCCTCACCCCAAGATCCAGATCAGTTGTGGCTTGTTCCATGCACTCTAGATTTAACTCTGTAGATGTGAGTTTTTCTGCAATGTCTGATGTGTCCAGTAATGGTGGGAAGTATGGTAGAAGGCATACCACATTGAACACTGGGTGCAAGCCAAGGAATGGGGGAATGCTGAGCTCAAATGCATTCTCTCCCATAGCCTTGGTAATGGTGTAAGTACCATATGGGAGTGGTCTAAGTTTCTGATAGGCTCCAGTAAGGTGTTCATTCTGCAAATGAAACCAAACGTTTTCGCCCATCTGAAACTTGTGTGGCGCCCGATGTTGATCATGTCATTGCTTGTACTTGGCATTTTGATTTCTTGAGAATGTCGTGGACCTGTTGGCGTATCACTTTATCAGGCTCAGAAAATACGTGTGTGGATTCGGTCTACATATTTGTATGAGGCATGGCAACATTAATCAGACACAATGGTTGAAATCCAAGACCCACTTGAAAGGGAAAGCAACCAATCAAGCTATGGAGAGCTCTATTATAAATGTGCTACACATATGGAAGACTCTCATCCCAGGTTCAAGGATGCTTGGAATTGTACATGCAGAGTATGTGCACTATCATCCTATTGATGACCTCCATCTACCCATCAGTCTGAGGATGGAAGGCAGTCAATTTTTTGAACGCATCCAACAAACTTCAGCCACGTGCTATGACCTCCACAAAGCAATTTCTTGGAAAAGCGGGAAGAATTTTTATTTTTTCATTTTTTTGCAGGAATTGTTTTTGGGTGGTGAGTTTGCAGATCAGATTTGAAACTTTTGGTCCAACATTTACAAAAATAAATAACATATCTGGATTCCTTGCGAAAAAAATACCCAAATTCAAAAAAAATAATAATCGGTTGAATCAAAGTCGAGATGAGGGAGATATCACTGATTTAAAATAAGCTATGTTGCAGAAATTTTTCTGATGACAATTCATGGACGAGAACTTTCCTATCATTTTTTGCAGTTATTGTGCAAAATTTGAAAAAAATTATTGTAGATATGAGCTCCTCTCGAAAAATTGCCCAATTTCAAAAAACAAATTGGTTGAATCAAAGTTCGGATGAGGGAGATATCGTTGATTTAAAATAAACTATTTTTTGATAACTTTTATGACAGCAAGACAGTTGTAGCACGAATTTGATTTTCCAGAGTGTCCAGGTAGGGATTTCAATCACATGGGAAGATGCAGAATGATCATTCTATTTCCAAAAATTGTTTTAATAAAGATTCTGGGTTAAATTTATCAAGTTATGTCCATTTTAAATCTGGAGCGGTGTTAACACCCAGGTTGTTCCCTTTGACTCCCAAGGGAATACGACCGGGGTAACCACTAACCAATCTTTGGATTACAGCTTCTAGCCCAACTGTAATCAGAGAGGGCTCTCTCTATAAGGTTTGTCTCTGTTCTGTGGACATTTTAGGCTAGTTATGAAGTAAGGGTTTTGGTTTATGTTTGGTTGGAAGGATGTCTTTCTGTACCTAAAGTGGAAATCTGCAGATAATGTTAGTCCATTGGGCAATGGAGTCTGTGGCTACTGGTTTTTGAAATCTTGAGTTTGAGCAGCTGGAATTACAGGGCCATTTAAATACTTCATAAAACAAACTTGAAATTATGATGGTGAAATGTAAACAACCAGTGAAAAGCAATTAAGAATTTTCCACTAAGTTGGGGTGTGAGAAAGAGATATATTCCTCAGGAGCAAACTTGAATTCCTGAAACAATAATCACTGTGAAAGATATAGCGTGAAAGGGTAGCAATTAAGAATTACACCTTTATTACTATAATTGAAGAAAACATGTATAATAGCTTAGATTGAGTTCAGGGTAATCTGTGATTAAATCCTGGAACTATTCTTTTTCTTTGCCATTAACTGTAAAGCACAGAAGCATGAAAAACATATGAAAAGACAACAAAACACATAACAAAGAGTTGTAGGGAAAACTTATTGTGCCATGAAGTACGCAGGAATCCTGTAACATTCAGTTAAACACCACAATGCATCAAACAACACAGAGCTTTGGAAATTCCACCGCCTTTGTATTACTTCTCTGAGAATTTACAGTAAAGAACTCTAGAAAAGACATCAACAACAACCAACCCCTGCAAACTCATGCGAGGGGGAATATATAGAAATGTTTCATACAAAATATCTCAGGAATTGAGTCATCTGAGAAATAAATATCTTCACCAACTCGTACAGAAATAGCAGATAAGAAGTTATTGCAGCTTTCAATACAATATGAATGCTCTTTAACTCTGTCAAAAGATTTTTGACCTTTGGAGGTCACTGAGTCGGTTGAACGCTTTGTTATAACTGATGAATGACGTGTATTTGCAGCTCTGTCCTCCTGTAGCTTTTTGGCCCTATCACCTGTGACTGTCAGTGCTGCTGTGGTGGCCGAATGGTTTCGCTGAGTTGGCTTAGCCTCTTTTCTTCATACATGCTGATATATCAAAATTTTCCTGTGCATGACAACTTACATATTTCAAATGGAAAAAAATTGATTACTAGCTCTGGTTTAGTAGTAATTGTATCAATCCATTCCAGACTTCCTTTGTGGGCAATTGATGTCTTAAAATTGCCTCTATAATCTCATCTGCCTCTGTATATTTATAGAAATTGGGAGGCGCATCAAACAAGTGATTGATTTCATTCATGATAAAAAATAAGCTCTCTACCCTGTTGTAGAGAGTCTGCCCTGATGCTGGCCCTGATTCTGCTGAAGTGCTGAGCTTTTCTGCAATCTGATTTGTAGCAAAGGTGTTGACCCTCTTGGCATAATTTTCATGGGAAAGTAGTCTTCCTGAGCTGCCCATTAAGCTAGGAAGACCTCTATTTTGCAATGCTATAAATTTGTCCATGAATTTATTAATGTC